>JAJONR010001429.1:0-106982 GCA_029582245.1 Solanum etuberosum | reverse complement strand
TAAGTCATAAAACATGGTCAATGCAAGGTAACATATTTAAAACCTTTGAACACATGTGAGTTATTTGTTGAAGTAACCTTAGTTCATTATTTTTATTATGGGAAGTAGCCTTAACCTACATAGAGACCATGTGAGCTATAACATGATCCCCCGGTGTCTCCCACACCGAAAAGGATTGTCCTACTTTCCAAGGTGAGGACCATGAACTTCTAGCTTAAGTGGATCCACTAGCTAATGTCTGTCTAGACAATCATCCTATGGGGCCACATAGGTAAGGTATAAGGAGACTTCTTCTAGAAACCCGACCTCTACTAACGGGAGAGCCTCCATCTCAATATCCTCTCGATGCTAAGCATAATTCCCATGGAGTAGTCATTTTCTTAACTCGTTCCTATCATCCATTGAAGGGCACGCCATCTTGCCAATCCAAGCTAAGTCATTATCCATGAAAATGTATTATTCAATAACCAATCCAAGCTAAGTCATAAAACATGGTCAATGCAAGGTAACATATTTAAAACCTTTGAACACATGTGAGTTATTTGTTGAAGTAACCTTAGTTCATTATTTTTATTATGGGAAGTAGCCTTAACCTACATAGAGACCATGTGAGCTATAACATGATCCCCCGGTGTCTCCCACACCGAAAAGGATTGTCCTACTTTCCAAGGTGAGGACCATGAACTTCTAGCTTAAGTGGATCTACTAGCTAATGTCTGTCTAGACAATCATCCTATGGGGCCACATAGGTAAGGTATAAGGAGACTTCTTCTAGAAACCCGACCTCTACTAACGGGAGAGCCTCCATCTCAATATCCTCTCGATGCTAAGCATAATTCCCATGGAGTAGTCATTTTCTTAACTCGTTCCTATCATCCATTGAAGGGCACGCCATCTTGCCAATCCAAGCTAAGTCATTATCCATGAAAATATATTATTCAATAACCAATCCAAGCTAGATTTCATTAGGATAGCTCTTTATCTTTGATTCAGTTAGGTGAGAAAACCTTTCAACCTTAGAATCCTTACTATGTGAGAAAACCTTTCACAATCATACCACAATGTGTATATGAATAATCCTTTCAACAACACAAAAACAACATCATCATTGATACTTCACTCTCAAAGGATCCTTAAAACATTTTCATAAATTTTATAAGAACATGCATAATTCCATAATTCACCTTCCAGGGTTCAAAATCCACTTTTAGTCATCAACACCTATAAAACATGAGTTAGACATGGGTTTCATCATAAATTCATGTAATTCTATAAATTCATGCTTGATTTCTTAAAACTCTTACTTCATGATGTAAGACCCACATTATATGCTCATGACTTGGAAAATATGGGAATTACATGGGTTCATGGGGGAATCATCATAAAATCATAGTATTTCATCAATTCATACATAAGAGATCATAATTCAATCATCTAAATCAATAATAAATAGAACCCATGGAATTAAAGAAAACCCCAAAACTTTGAAAGTAAGAGAATTTGGAAACTCCATGAATAGAAGGAATCCATGGATAAAATCTATCATACCTTACTCTCAAAGCCCAAAATCAATTGAAAAATGAAAGCTTGATCTTGAACCCTAGCTAGAATCTTGTTCTTCAACCTTCTAGAGAGAGAAATATTTTTGGGAGAGAAAGACTCAACTTCTTTGTTGACTTTGAATAGATTGAAGTGAATGAATTAATTTGGGGTAAAAATCACTTATATAGGGGTTTTAGTCACAGGAAAAACAACGTAGTATAAATATAAAATACTTAGGAAAAGATCCAACTACACTTAGAATAACTGCTGACCTTCGACATACTGGCATTGACTGATGGACCGTGGTTTGACTGATGGTCCATCCTGTACGTTTGTCGTCTCTATCAGAGACTGGACATTGGGGCCATGATCCACGGAACTCAATATAAGGACCGTGGACCCAACGACGGTCTGTTGGTCCATGTCGTGGTTTGTGGTCCTCTAGGCCTTGTTGGGTGGCCAATCCACGGACCAGACCCATGATCTGTGGCTGCCCTCCGTCGGATGGAACTAGAAACTTCTGAAAACTACTATCATGCCCCTTCTCAAGTACGATGTGTTAAAATCAAGGGCTGCCTGAAGAATGACCTCTTCAATCTCCTGTAGCACTGTCAATGACTCCGCAATCCCATATTCTTCATCTCTCAACTCCTCCTCATAAGTATCCTCGACCAACTCATCCTGGGACCTCTCACTCTCATCATCATCCACAGAATCAACATGCATAGAGACCTAAGACTGCGTACTAGAAGGAGACACAATAGTCGACATCTCATGCATAGGAGCAGGTGCATTTGGAAGGGCAACATCTCCCCAAATCATGGAGATATCCTTTGACTGTAACTAGACCACCTCCGCTCGTAGAGTAGCAAGCTCATCTCTCATGGCATCTAGTGGTCTAGAGCTACCCTCGGCCTTCTCCTGAGCATCTAACCAAGCTTTGGGATTATCCAGCCTCACACTGTGACTCTTAATCATCCAGTCGCACTTGACCACCCTCGCTATCAATAGAGTGATGAGTCAGAGATTTCGACTCATTTAGGGCTTAATATTCATGGATTTAGTGTCCTCAATGCCTATTTTATGCTCATAACTGATGTTAAAATATTAATATATAGAAATGAAGGAAAAAGAGAAAGGCAAGGATATTATGAGGCAAAAAGGAGTGAAAAAGCTAAAAAAGTTGAAGGAAAGCAAAGTTGGTACTCGCCAAAGCAACTCGGTGACTCGCCGAGTAGACCTTTAGCTCACCTAAAATTTCAGCATGCCAGCCCTTGGACAATACAAACTTGGCGAGCAAAGGAGTAGTTCGGTGACACGCCGAAGGGATCGGCGATGCCGACCCATCTCGCCGAAGATTACATAAACATTGGGTGAAAAACCACGTCCAAAAGGCGAGAAGAGGAGCACTCACCGCATTGCCAATCAGGTCGGCGAGCCCGACTTACTTCGCCAAAAGTTACAAAATAAATTGGTAGAAAGACACGCCAAAAAGGTGAGAAAGGGAGCACTCGGTGCATTGCCCATCAGGTCGGCGAGCCCGACTTACTTCACCGAGTTGACTCCGCGTTGAAATTCTGAGAACATATAAATGCAATTTTGAAAAAAAGAGATGAGGGCTGGAAAAGTTCCCACATTGTTCATTGCTGGGTTTTTGATCTTTTACATTCTAAAATATTGTTTTTACATTTTGGAGAAAAGATTTAGGGTTTTTGAGATTCTTAGCTTTAATTTAAGAATTTAGAGACTTGTGGATTGTTTCCCAATCTGATGGAAAACTTCGTTGGTAACGACTTCTTGTTCTTTATTTTGTTTGGCTAATAACCCATTATTGGGGGGGTGTGATTATGTAGTTGAATGCATTAATTAGTTAATGAGTGTTGTTATTTACTAATTTTATTGTTGTTTTGAAGTGGGTTCAATTAATAGTTCGTATTTTAATTGAGGAATTAGAGTTGCAAATGCAATTCTAGCTTATTACTCTATTCTTGCTTGAGAAAGAAGTGTTAGAGTCGAATTGTGAGTTAATGATTGTATCGATTGTGTTGTAACGGATCTAGCTTGAGAAAGTGGGTTTGAATACAATCTTACAAATCTATATTGAATAAATGGATTGATTAAGGTAATGGGTTGTTAAATTGTGTTGTGCTTGTTGAGGTTCGAAAGAACTCACTTGATTAGCAATAGTTGATTGAGAAATGGCTATTGTACCCAAAACCTAGCATACCCACTGAGATTCAACAACTTTGAGTAACTAGTTATAATACATTACGTGAAATTAGCATTTAATTCATCACACTCCCAAGAAACCTTCTCTATTTGGTAACTTCCTGTTTAAGTAGTCATAAATTGGTTACCTTTATCCCCCCATTTGACACTAGTTGTCAAAATCTTGTAATTTACTTAAATGTTACAAAATTTCTACCTCTATAAACGATTAGAACATCATTTTACTTCTTAAGCGAATTCTTTATAGTATCACTCCCTGTGGGATCGATCCCAACTCATAGTTGGGTTTATAGTTGTTAGTGACAGTCTACACTTAGAATTAGATGAAGTGTAGTTGAGCGTTATCCAAATTGGTACCGATTTCGTGGAGTGGTGTTTAGAATTCTTTTATTATTATTTAGTCGTGAACTGATTTTGTTGTAGTTGAATTATCTTATTTGTGTTATTTGTTGGCTGCTCTTAAACAAGTAAAGAGATGAGTGTAAATGGGAGTAATGCCAGCAAAC
Source organism: Solanum etuberosum (assembly GCA_029582245.1). Classification (NCBI taxonomy): domain Eukaryota; kingdom Viridiplantae; phylum Streptophyta; class Magnoliopsida; order Solanales; family Solanaceae; genus Solanum; species Solanum etuberosum. The sequence goes on along the minus strand of JAJONR010001429.1, from coordinate 102,705 downwards.
ATGGGAACAACGATAACATCGAGAATTTGCATGATGTCAATGAGGAGAAGTTGGGAAGTCCGGGTGCTATACGATTGCCTCCAACTGTGGGAATTGCAGTGTTCAACGTGACCATAACTATGTTGCAGTTGTTGCAAATGAAGGGTCTGTTTGGAGGACATGCTTCTGAGGACCCTCATGACCACACCAGAAACTTTGTCGATGTGTATGGGCTATTTTCTTTCAACAACATCACTCAAGAGTCGGTCCGACTTTGTTTGTTTCCCTACTCTCTAATGGGGGAAGCAATGAATTGGTTATCCGATTTACAAAGTGAATCAATCACTTCTTGGGAGGAGCTCACTAATACATTTTCTGTAGGGTTTTTCCCTCCCTCGAAGATTGTGAAGTTGAGGGATAATATTCAGAACTTAAAGCGAGTGGATGGTGAACCTATTCATAAGACATAGTTCAGATTCCAGAAGTAACTTCTCCAATGTCCAACTCACGGACTACCGAACAATTTGTTGTTACAATATTTTTACCGGAGCCTCAACTTAGTCAACAAAAGTGTGGCAGACTAGCTCATTCGAGGAGGAATCATGCAACAACCGTTTGACATAGCTTCTGCCCTTCTTGATGAGAAGATGAAAATCAATCGCGTTTGGTACACTAGAGAAGTTCGGGTGTGTCCGTTGAACTTTGGGATGACAAAGGAACAATTGGAAAAGAACCAAGAGCGAGATGAAAATATGGCCAAATTGATGACCCAAATGGACCCATTGAAAGAGAATGTCATGTGGAGTGGTTATGAAGCTATGAATCCAGCTGAAGCGAGATTTGAAAACAAAGCGGTACAACAAGTGTCAAGACTAGAGGAGGGTTCTCGTCTGAGCTCCTTAAGGCCGGGTGGGAATCAAGGTTGGAACATATTTAGTGAGGATGGATGGAGATGTTACAATCAAGATTGTTCTAACTAAAATAAATTTTGGAGGAGAGAAGATGATGATGATGCTTGTTACATGCACATGGGTGATTTTCCAGTTCTAAGGACAGTTCTAGGAGATTTCGGGTAGATGATTTGTTGTATCGTGTTCTAAATAAGGTAGAAGGATGTGACAAAGTGCCTACAAAATGAAGGCAGATTTCTTATCCGTGAATAAGAAGGTAAACTCTCATTCGGATTCTATCAAGCAACTTGAATTCCAGATGAACCAACTTTCAGCCCAATTAGAGTCTAATACGCAAGAGAGTTTTGCCAATGATATGATGGTGAATTCAAAGATTAATCATGAAAAATGCTTGGCGGTGTTGACTCGGAGTGGAAAAGCAGTGGGTGGTGACATAAAGGTGGATGGTGATGCAAACACCAGTAACGAAGGTAATGATGCCATTGATGTAGAGGGGTCTGGCCAAGAACAAGAAAATGACAAACCCAAAGAGGTTGATGAAATTCCAAAACAACTCATAACAAAGGAATCACAACATTAAATGAGGAGGCTGCTTCTTCGTCGAAACTTCAAAACCGTTGCCCAAAGTCAACCCACCATTCCCTCAAAGACAAAAAAAGAGGGATGAAGATGCAAAGTTTCAAAAATTTCTATTTGTTTTCAAGACTCTGTGAATAAATCTTCCTTTAGTGGAAAGGTTGTTTGAAATGTCGGGCTATGCAAAGTTAATAAAAGAATTGCTCACTGTAACACCTCGAAATCTAGAAGGCTAAGCTAGGGCTAAGTGAGAAGGCAAGAGCCAAGGAAGGGAGTTTGGGCAGCCTTCACCAAGCACTTCTTACCTCCCATGACCACCATGATGGCTCGTGGTGGGGACCAAGGTCCGTGGTGATGGGCGTGGTGAGCCAGGCAGTGAGCTCCCAAAACTGCCCAAGATGCTAGACCCTCCTACGAGCCACCAAACGGCTCGTGAAGGCCACTACGGGCCATGGGAAAGGTCATGGTGGTGAGTTAGTTGTTTTGGGCATGTGGTGGATAAACCAAGCCACCGGTCAATGGACCACAGGCACCACTACAGGCCGTGTGACCGTTGACGGGTCGTGGTGCCTCACGTGGTGGTGGGCAGTCCACTGTAAGTTGAGGGGCAATCGAGTCTTTTCCAGATTTAAGTGAATTGATACTATGTCATTATACCCAAGCTTAGTACCCCTATATAAGTTATTTTAACCCCAAAACTCATTCCTTCAAGTCATTATTTCCAAAACCCAAAAGAAAATCAAAGTTCTTCTCCCCAAAATATTTTTCTCTCTAGAAACTTAAAGAAAAAGAAAAGGTTCAAGCTAGGATCAAGATCAAGTCTCAATAAGATAAGCAATTGGCTTTGAGGTATGATAGTTTTCATCCATGGATTCCTTCCATTCATGGAGTTTCCAAATTCCTCTATTTCATAGTTAGAATTCCCCAATTGAGTTAGGATTTTCTTCAATTGTCATGGGTTGTTTTCATTATTGATTAAATGATTGGATTATGATCCTTTATGCATGAATTGATAAAATACTATGATTTTATGATGATTTCCTCATGAACCCATGTAACCCCCATGTTTTCAAGTTATGAATCATATGATGTGGGAATTTGATTGTAAAGGAAAAGTTTTATGAAATTGAGCATGTATTGCTAGCTTTACATGAATTTATGATGAGATTCATATATAACCCATGTTTTCTAAGTGTTGATGATTGAAAGTGTGTTTTGATCCTTGTAAGGTGAATTATGGACTTATGCATTTTCTTATGAAATCTATGCAAATGTTTTAAGGATGCTTTGAGAGTAAAGTATCAATGATGATGATCATGATGTGTTATTGAAAGGATTGTCTCATATACACATAAGAGTAAGATGTGAATGGTTTTCTCACATAAAAAGGATTTCTAAGGTTGAAAGGCTTTCTCACCTAATTGAATCAAAGATTAAGAGCTATGATGAAAAGATCATGGACGGTGAAAGGTTTTCTCACGCATGGTCTAAAGAGCTATCCTAATTAAACCTAGCTTGGAACGGTTATTGAATGGTACCTTTCCACGGAGAATGACTTAGCTTGGATCGACAAGATAACATGCCCTTCCATGGTTAATAAGAACAATTAAGAAATGACTATTCTGTGGGATTTATGCTTAGCACCGAGAGGATATTGAGATGGAAGTTGTCCCATTAGTAGAGGTCGGGTTTCTAGAAGCAATTTCCCTATCCCTTACCTATGTGCCGCCATAGGATGATTGTCTAGTTAGACATTAGCTAGTGGATCCACTTAATCTAGAAGTTCATGGTTCTACCTTGGCAAGTAGAACAACCCTTTTCGGTGTGGGAGACATCGGGTGATCAAGTTATAGCTCACATGGTCTCTATGTTTGTTAAGGCTAAACCCTCACATTAATAATGAACTAAGGGTACTTCAAGATGTATCACATATGAGTTCAAAGGTTTTAAAGATGATATTAGCTTGCATTGACCATGGTTTTATTACTTATGTTTTCTAACCCTTTTATATCATGCTTTATCTTGGTCAATTGCATTTCATGAAATGTCACTTATTTGCATAATTTAAATGTTTTATGCATAGCTATTATACTTGGTACATTTTTTTTATACTAACGCATACTCTTGCCTACATTTCCATAAAAGTAGGGTCCGGCAGTCAGGGTCATTGGTTTCTTGGCTAAGTGGTTGATTTCGAGATTCCTGAGCTTTGGTGAGTCCTCATGATTCGAGGAAGGACGTTTATTGTCTTAGTTTACCTATTGTATTTCAGTTTTGAACATGATGCTTGGGCTAGGACAAGTTTCATTCGATTGTATTAGATGGCTATTGAGACAAGACTTTTAGACTTCCGTTTTTCTTTATAAAATGCTTGGACGTGAAATGTTGTTCTACTTCTATTGTTTTATTTCTTACGTTATGAAAGCTAAGTGGCTTGTATGGGGCCTCTCGGGGTCCTATATGCCATGTTGCATCTAGGGGCTACCCCTGGGTCCTGACAAAGTTGGTAATAAAAGCACAAGGTTTAGAATGGTTCTAGGATGTCTCATAAGCCACGTTGAGTAGAGTCTTGTTCATGAATGTGAAGCCCGCCACATTTATGAATTAGAGGTTACAAGATAATTAGGAAATTCCACTTCTTTCATTACTCTATGTCGTGCGATAGAGTTTAACTCTATAGGATCCTTCTCCTAATCCTTATCCGATTGTCTACATGATATGACTACTAGAAGGGCTTTTTCTAGAAGGAATGAGGGAGAACAGATTGATCAAGGAGCTCCTTCTCAAGATCCGATCGACCCTTTGGTCGAGCAAGTGACTAAGGCAGAGTTTAGGACTGCTTTTAAAGTATCGGCTCAAGCCGTGAAGGCCCAAGCCAATAAAGAAGTTGTGAACCCCCGTGAACCCAAATGTTGGTACAACGGCATCTAGAGTGAGGGACTTGACTACGATGAATCCTCTGAAAATATATGGTTCTAAGTTTGAGGAAGATCCTTAAGAGTTCATTGATGAGGTTGACAAGGTGTTGACTATTATGGGAGTGACTCGGGTGGAAAAGGCAGAATTTGTCGCTTATCAACTAATAGGTGTTGCTCAAATTTGGATCAACCAAGGGAAGGAAGCAAGACCGGTAGATGCGGGTCCTTTAGAATGGGAAAGGTTTAAGTCCGCTTTTCTTGATAGGTTCTTTCCTCTCAAAATGAGGGAGTCAAAAGTGCTTGAGTTTATTAATCTCTGACAAGGGAATATGAGTGTGAAGGATTATGCTTTGAGGTTTACTCAATTGTCGAAATATGCTCTTTCTATAGTTGTCGATTCTAGGGCAAGGACAAGTAAGTTCATTTTGGGTGTGTCCAACTTTGTAGTAAAAGAGTGTCGTACGACTATGCTTGTTCATGACATGAATATTTCTCGTCTTATGATTCATGCCCAACAGATTGAAGAGTATAAACTTAAAGAGAGGTCTAAGGAGACAAAGAGGTCTAGGACTAAGGATGGTAATTTCTCTCATACTAGGTCCGACGGATATGGTCGTCCTAAGTTTCGACAAAGGTTTTCCGAGAAAGGTTCTTCTAAGGCTCCAAGGTTCAGCCAAGAAGGGGTGTCTAACCCTAAGCCTCAAGGAGATGGTAGTGGGGTTTTATTGCAAAATTGTGGTAGGTGTGCACGAAATCATGCGGGCGAATGTCTAGTAGGTTCCAATGTTTGTTTTTATTGTGGTAAGACGGATCAAAAGATAAGGCATTGTCCTTTAGTTGCTAAGCATGAGGGAGATAGTCTTCGTAGGGCTCAACCCTATCCTTCATCCTCTCCAAGTGGTTCGGGTACTAGTGCTCCCAAGCAAAATAGGTTTTACGCTTTTCAGACTCGTGGTGAACAAGAGGGTTCTCCCGATGTGGTTACCGGTATGTCAAAAGTCTTTCAATATGATGTTTATGCTTTACTTGGTCGCAGTGCTACCTTGTCTTTTGTGACGTCTTAAGTGGTAATGAGATTAGATGTACTTCCTAAAGTTTTGTTAGATCCTTTTTATGTCTCTACTCCTTTTGGTGATTCTGTGATGGCTGAGAAGGTTTATAGAAAGTGTCCCATCTCCTTATCCCATAGAGTTACCCTTGTTAATTTGGTAGAGCTTGATATGCTAGATTTTGATGTTATCTTTGGTATGGATTGGCTGAACTCTTCTTATACTTCTATTGATTGTAGAACCCGTGTAGTCAAATTTCAGTTTCTGAATGAGCCTATCCTAGAATGGAAGACGGGAAAATTCTATACCTAAGAGTTAGTTTGTCTCGTATCTTAAAGCTAGAAAGATTATTTCTAAGGGTTACATTTACCATCTAGTTAGGGTGAGGGATGTAGATTCCAAAACCCCTACTCTCGAGTCGGTCCCCGTTGTGAATGAGTTTCTGAAAGTATTCCCAGATGATTTACCTGGTATTCCTCCCGAGAGGGAAATGGACATTGGTATTGACCTTTTCCCATATACGCAACCTATTTCTATTCCTCCTTACCGTATGGCTCCGGCAGAACATAAGAATCGAATGAAAAAATGAAAGATTTGTTGTATAAGGGTTTCATCCGACCGAGTATCTCTCCATGGGGTGCTCCAGTTTTGTTTGATAGAAAAAAGGATGGTTCCCTTCATATGTGTATCGACTATCGTCAGTTGAACAAAATGACCATTAAGAATAAGTATCCTCTTCCAAGAATAGATGATTTTTTTGACCTACTTCAATGAGCTAGTTACTTTTCTAAGATTGACCTTAGGTCGGGTTATCACAAAATGAGGGTGAAAGAGAATGATATTCTGAAAATGGCTTTTAGAACCCGGTATGGTCATTATGTGTTTTTTGTGATATCGTTTGGTTTGACTAATGCTCCGGTGATATTTATGGATTAGATGAATAGGGTGTTTAGAAAATACCTTGATATGTTCAGTTAGTAGACCCTACCAAGGGTGGTGTTTTGGTTTAAGATGGTTCAAAATCATCTTTTATGGCGGATGTGAAAGCCAAATAATATCTTGATCCAATTTTGGTAGAATTGAAAGAGGTGGTACCTAAGAAGTCCCTAGAGGCTTTCTCCCAAGGGGGAGAAGGTATACTTAGATATCAAGGTCATTTGTGTATTCCTAATGTTGATAATTTGAGGGAAATGGTAAGGTAGCATGGAGTGCCCTTGTCCATTATCTCCGATAGAGGTACTCAGTTTACTTCTCAATTTTGGAAATCTTTCTGAAAGAGTCTTACCACTAAGGTTAAGCTTAGCACTACTTTTCATCCACAAACCGATGGGCAAGCGGAGGGAACTATCCAAACTTTAGAAGATATGTTAAGGGATTGTGTGATTGATTTTAAGGGTAATTGGGATGATCAGTTTACATTGATTGAACTCACTTATAATAATAGCTAACGCTCGAGTATTGATATGGCTCAATTTGAGGCCTTATATGGTAGGAGGTGTAGATCTCCCTTAGGTTGGTTTGTGGTGGCTGAAGTTGCCCTAATAGGTCCCGAGTTGGTACATGAGGCCATAGAGAAAGTTCAACTTATTAGAGAAAGGTTGAAAACGGTCCAAAGTCGGCAAAAGTCTTATGCCGATGTGAGAAGAAGGGATCTTGAGTTTGATATTCATGATTGGGTTTACTTGAAAATCTCATCAATGAAGGGTGTAATGAGGTTTGGTAAGAAAGAGAAGCTTAGTCCCCGATATGTAGGTCCATATAAAATTATGAGATGTGTTGGTAAGATTTGATATGAGCTAGATTTGCCAAATGAGTTGGCATCGGTGCATCCGGTTTTCCATTTCTCTATGCTTAAGAAGTGGGTCGGAGATCAGACATCCATAGTTCCCTTAAAAAGGTTGAAAGTGCTGAAAGTCTTTCTTATGAGGAAATCCCGATTGAGATTTTAGACCGGCAAGTTAAGAAGTTGAGAAACAAGGAAGTTGCTTCCGTGGAAGTATTGTGGAGGAATCAATTAGTTGAAAGTTCTACTTGAGAGGCCGGAGCCGATATGATGTCTCGATATCCTTATCGCTTTTCTCTACTCCTTCTCTAGCTTGAGGTGATGAGTTCTTCATGGTTTGCTCTTTGTTTTGGTGTCATGTGTGTTTTAGATATTCCCAAGATTTCCTTATGTTATGCATGTTCATGAAAAACTTGTGTTTTTAAAGAAAATGAGTTTACATGATTGATTTACCTCACGTTGATTGTGCATCGAGTATGAGTTGCCATAGACTTCATGAGATGAGTTTTTGAACATGCTTTAGCTATGGTTTTTTAGAATGAATTGCATATAGGATCCATGAGATTTTGTTCAGCACGCTTTTAGCTTGGAGATGGTAGTTCCTCATTGAACTTGAGTAATTTTAAAATTTCATGCATATTGGATTGCTAGATGTAGTCCCTACTTTCCTTCTGATGCATTGAGTATGTTTAGCTTGGAGTTGATGGTTCCTCCTTTATTTTGTGCATTTTGCTGAGATTGCATGCATGATGGGCTACTTGTATTGAGTCTTTTCTTTCAAGAGGTGTCTAGAAATCCATTCGAAGACGAATGCTCCCAAAGGGAAGATAATGTAACACCTCGGAATCTAGTAGGCTAAGCTAGGGCTAAGTGAGAAGGCAAGAGCCAAGGAAGGGAGTTTTGGCAACCTTCACCAAGCACTGCTCACCTCCCACGACCACCATGAAGGCTCGTGGTGGGGACCATGGGCCGTGGTGATAGGCGTGGTGAGCTAGGCAATGATCTCCCAAAACTACCCGAAATGCTAGACCCTCCCACGAGCGACCAAATGGCTTGTGAAGGCCACTACGGGCTGTGGGAGAGGTTGTGGTGGTGAGTTAGTTTTGTTGGGCATGTGTTGGCAAAACCAAGCCACTGGTCAAGAGACCACGGGCACCACTACGGGATGTGGTGCCTCACGTGGTGGTGGGCAATCCACTGTAAGTTGAGGGGAAAATGGGTCTTTTCCGGGTTTAAGTTAATTGATACTATGTCATTTTACCCAAGCGTAGGACCCCTATATAAGTGATTTTAACCCCAAAATTCATCCATTCAAGTCATTATTTCCAAAACCAAAAAGAAAATCAAAGTTCTTCTCCCAAAAATATTTCTTTCTCTAGAAACATGAAAACGAAGAAAGGGTTCAAGCTAGGATCAAGGTCAAGTCGAAATTCCTCCACTGAAGATAAGAATTTGCCTTTGAGGTATGATAGTTTTTATCCATGGAATAGTTCCATTCAGTGAGTTCCCAAATTCCTCTATTTCAAAGTTAGAATTTTCCAATTGAGTTAGGGTTTTCTTCAATGGTCATGGGTTCTTTTGATTATTGATTTAAATGATTGGATTATGATCCTTTATGCATGAATTGATGAAATACTATGATTTTATGATGATTTCCCCATGAACCCATGTAACCCCCATGTTTTTCAGGTTATGAATCATATGATGTGGGATTTTGATTGTAAAGGAAGAGTTTTATTAAGTTTAGCATGTATTGCTAGCTTTACATGAATTTATGATGAAATCTATATATAACCCATGTTTTCTAAGTGTTGATGATTTAAAGTGGGTTTTGAACATTGAAAGGTGAATTATGGATTTATGCATTTTCTTATGAAATCTATGCAAATATTTTAAGGATTCTTTGAGAGTAAAGTATCAATGATGATGATCATGATGTTTTATTGAAAGGATTTTCTCATATACACGTAAGAGTATGATGTGAAAGGTTTTCTCACATAATAAGGATTATAAGGTTGAAAGGTTTTCTCACCTAATTGAATCAAAGATTAAGATCTATTATGAAAAGATCATGGAAGGTGAAAGGTTTTTCCACGCATGGTCTGAAGAACTATCCTAATGAAACCTCGCTTGGATACGTAATTAAATGCTACGTTTCCATGAAGAATGACTTAGCTTGGATTCGCAAGACAACATGCCCTACATGGTTAATAAGAATAAGTACGATATGACTATTTCGTGGGATTTATGCTTAGCACCGAGAGGATATTGAGATGGAAGTTGTCCCGTTAGTAGAAGCCGGTTATCTAGAAGCAATCTCCTTATTTCATACCTATGTTCCCCCATAGGATGATTGTCTAGTTAGACATTAGCTAGTGGATTCATTTAAGCTAGAAGTTCATGGTTCTACCTTGGCAAGTAGGACAACCCTTTTCGGTGTTGGAGACACCAGAGGATCATGTTATAGCTCATATGGACTCTATGTCGGTTAAGGCTAACCCCCTACATTAATAATTAACTAAGGTTACTTCAAAAAGTATCGCATATGAGTTCAAAGGTTTTAAAGATGATATTAGCTTGCATTGACCATGGTTTTATGACTTATGTTTTCTAACCCTTTTATATCATGTTTTAGCTTGGTCATTGCATGTCATGAAATATCCCTTTTTAGCATGATTTAAATGTTTTATACATAGCTATCGTACATGGTACATTTTTTGTACTAACGCATACTCTTGCCATATTTTCCAAAATGTAGGGTCCAACTGTCAGGGTCATCAGTTTCATGGATAATTGGTTGATTCAAGATTTCCGAGCTTTGGTGAGTCCTCATGTTTCGAGGATGGACTTTTATTGTCTTAGTTTCCCTATTGTATTTCAGTTTTGAACATGATGTATGGGCTAGGCCCAATTTCATTTGATTGTATTAGATGGCTATTGAGACAAGACTTTTAGACTTTCGCTTTTCTTTATAAAATTCTTGGACTTGAAATGTTGTTTTACATCTATTGTTCTATTTTTTATGTTATGAAAGCTAAGTGGCTTGTATGGGGCATCTCGGGGTCCTATGCGGCATGTGACATCTAGGGGGTACCTTGGGTCATGACAGTCACCAAGAAGAGGAGTATGAATTTTGAAACAACTGAGGAGTATCATAGTTGTAGTGCCATGATGACAAGCAATGTGGTTATCAAGAAAGCTGATACAGGAGCATTTACTATTCCATGCACTATTGGGATACTTCATTTTGCCAAAGCGTTGTGTGATTTGGGGGCAAGTATTAACTTGATGTCGTATGCCATTTTCAAACAACTTGGTTTGGGCGAATGATATACCGTTAGTTTACGGTATTTTCGATGCATTTCACTTATGAGTTGTGTGTGTCTAGGGCCATTTTGTATTGGAAATAATGTTTGATGTGTTATATTTGCAGGAAATAGGCTTTGACGCGGTTGAGTGAGATGAAAACTGAAATTTTGCAAAAGTGACCACCCACGGAGGGACCTACGGACCGTAGGTCCTGTGACAGTCCGTCGATGGGTAGGCGTAGATAGGAGCGTCAGGAAATTCTGACCAAGTGTGGAACTACGAAGTGATCCACAGACCGTAGGTCGACCTACGGGCTGTCCTGCACATCCATCGAATGTGAACTGGGAGTTGAAGTTCTAGTACCTGATGAAAATCCTAAGTGTGGACCAACGGAGGGGACCTACTGACCGTAGGTCGACCCACGGTCCATAGGTCGAGTCGTCGATCAAAGCTGCATCCTAGAAGTTTATTTGCTTATTTTGTTTCCTTTTTGTTTAGGACATGTTTTTCTATGAATAGGGTATGTAAACCTCGTTTTTGGGGGTTAGACAATAGAGTTTACTTTTAGTTCTTTGTATTTTGTGAAGTTAACTTGCACCTTTAGCAATTTGATTTCCTAATTTCGTTTTACAAAATTTTGACTTTGGAATTCAATTGAAGATTTCGGGTTTCTTCTACTCTAATCGTAAGTTCATGAATTCTCTTTATCAAAACATGAATTGTGGTCTTTCAAGCATGAGTAGCTAAATCCACAACTAGGGTTGTGGGAACCATGAGCAATTAACAAAGTATGAATAATAATTAAGTAATTCTTGACTAGTATTTATGCATGTATTGTTCATTATTTCGCTTAAAAGTCTTTTTAACGGTGCGCAACGTTAGAACTCGCCTTGTTGCTAGTTGCCGGACCAAGGAGGTAGTTAATAAGAAAAGAATTAATAACAGAGATTTAGTGGATGATATATAATAGTCTAATGTCAATTGGTGCGAAGGTGAAAACTAAGCCATACTTTGATGTGATGTCTAATCTGAGGTAAAGGTAAGGGTTAGTAAAATATACACTCGTAGCCGGACCAAGGTGCGTAGTGAAATTCCCTATTTGGAGGACCAATCACTTAGGGATACCTATCTTACCAACTTTGCATGTAAAATACTAGGAAAGGATTACTATTTTTGGGATTACCGCGTTAAAAGCTTATGGGGAACACATACACCCTAGTTTCTCTCTTATATTGATAACTCAAAGTTTGAATCTTGCTTACTTGTTACTTAATTAGCAATCAGTTATTTGCTTACAAAACCCCTTTTTATTTACTTGTCTCGGAAATAATTTAACTAAACGGATATAATAGTGAGTTAAGTTTAAGTCTAAACCATTTTCCTCGTGGGATCGACCCCAACCTACAAGTTGGGTTCTTTACTTAATAACGATCGCTTATACTTCATTAGGGAGGTGTAATTTGAGCGTATCAAATTTTGGCACCGCTGCCGGGGAATTTGGCTTTTAGATTAAGTTTAACTACATTATTGAACTTTAGTCAAGTATTTCCTAATTTTACCTTTTGTTTTTCTTTTTGTTTTCTACATGTTTCTACTCTAGTGTTTGACAAGTGCACAGAGTCAAGGCGAACCACTGAGCCCCTACGATCCAGAGTTCAGTAAAACTCTGAGAAAAATGGATAATCAAGGGGTTCAAAATAATCCAATCAGACAGGATCTTGGAGATGGATGGAATTGCAGCCTCCAGGAGTTATTAATGTGCATGCTCAGGTTCATGGTGGAAATCTACTTGGTAATGCCGAAAGGGTTCAGAATCCACCAGCACCGAGGTTTCGTGAGCACTACAGGGTGATTATGATGCGACCACCTCAGATGGTCCTATTGTTCTTCCACCTCTACCTCTAGGTCACACATTCATGATCACTAGCAGTTTGAAATAGATGCTTACAACGAGAGGGTTGTTTGCTTGGTTGGCTTCGGAGGATCCCTATGCTGATATGGCTAAACTTTCCAGTGTGTGCAAAAGTTGTGTTGGAAGACCAGAGTTAGATATGGATGTTATAGGTCTGAGGTTCCTCCCACTATCATTAACTGGTGATGCTGCTATATGGTTCTCTAAGTTACCATACAATTCGATCTACACATGTTATCAGTTGCATAAAGTCTTCACAGTGAGATACTTCCCGGTGTCCAAAAAGCTCAATCATAAGTATAAGTTGAACAACTTCGCAGCACTATCAGAAGAGTCGATCAGCAGTTCATGGGATAGGTTCACTGGGTTCATCAGAATTGTTCCAAATCACCGCTTTAATGATGAGTCATTGAAAGAGTATTTATTTAGAGGGCAGGATGAGAATGGAAAGGTTGTGCTTGATACTATTGCTGGAGGATCTTATTGTGAGTGCACCTTCGAGGAAATAGCCTAGAAGGTTGAGCGGATTTCCTAAAACAACAAAGCTTGGAGCACTAGAAAGGCAAACACTAATAGGACCACAGTCGTTGTTCAAGCCGCACCAAACCAAGCCAATGATGACATTCAGGAAGAGATGGCACAGATGAGAACAAAATTGGGTTTGGTACTAAAGCATGTGAGTGAGAGTGCAAAAAAAGTGAATGCTATGAATTATCTGACTAGATCTCCACCACCGCCTGTTGAAGAGTGCTACTATGAGGAGGATGCAAATTTGGTGAATGGGCAGATGGAGGGATTCTGAAACAACGCCCAAGGTTCCAACTTGGATAATTGGCGACAAGGTCAAGGAAACCAAGGATGGAAGTATTGAAACTACAATCGAAAGGCAAACTATGTCTGGGATGGGAACTACAATCGCGATAATAACTACAACTGGAACAACTATGGCAACATAAACGAGAGAGGTGGGCCTTATGTTCCACCTGCAAATCAGGAATCTGGCAATATAGAAGCTGGGGGTAGTATGTCACGCATTGAGGATATGATGCAGAAGTTGATGAAGAGGTTTGATGTGAATGATGAGAATGTGAAAGAGATGCGAAACGACTTGTCTGGAATCCGTCAAAAAGTTGATGCCCATATAGTGTCGATCAAGCAACTTGAGTAGCAGTTTAATCAGTTGTCCACTATAGTGAACCCACGTCACCCTAGCACATTTCCTAGCAACACCATACAGAATCCGAAGAATGATGGGCATTGTATGGCTGTCACTACTCAAGGAGGTAAACAGGCCATTGATCCCCCTATGCCGTCTGAGGTTGAAATTGTGGCAGAAAGAGATGATGATGAGATTGAGGTTACTGGAGAGTCTAAAAATACTACAGAGAATGAAGCAGAGGTGACCCAAAAAGTTATTCCCATGCCTAGACCTCCACCTCCATTCCCATAGAGATTGGTGAAGAAGACCGAAAAAGGAAAATACCGCAGGTTCATTACTATGTTGAAACAGCTTTCTATCAATGTTCTGTTGATAGAATATTCGGAGCAAATGCCTGGGTATGCAATGTTTATGAAGGATTTGGTGACCAAAAATAGGGTCGTCAGTTTTGAGAATGATGAGAGATTGCAACATTGTAGTGTTATTGCTAGTAAGTCACTTGTGTAGAAGAAAGAGGATCCTGGTGCTTTCACCATTCCTTGTACCATTGGGTTGTTGCATTTTTTGAAGGCGTTGTGTGATTTGGGTGCTAGCATTAATCTGATGCCATTGTCTATCTAAAAGAAGCTGGGTTTAGGGGCTCCAAAACCGACTGCATGCGACTACTCATGGCCGAAAGAACTGTGAAGAAACCCATTGGTGTTCTCCAAGATGTCCTTGTGAAAGTGGAGTCGTTCATTTTTCCGACGGATTTTGTGATACTTGATTATGAGGTTCCCATCATCTTAGGGAGACCATTCCTTGCTACTGGGCGCGCCTTGGTCGATATGGAGAGAGGGCGATGAAGTTCTGATTGAATAATGAAGAGGTAACTTTCAATATTTGTAGGTCTATGAAGCAGGAAAGTGATCTTGAGTCAATATCAGTTGTTAATCATATTGTGGAGTAAGATTCTGAAGTGTCTATCGAAGAGAGGTTGGGTGTTGATGCACTGGCAGCACTAATGATGAATTTTGAGGCTGATGGTATTGAAGACTATGATGAATTAGTTGCCGCACTTGATAGGTTCGAATTCTGTTCCAAGCCAAAGAAATTGGAGCTAGATATGAAGAATTGTGACTCTCCACCCGTAAAAGCGTCTGTTGAAGAAGCTCCAAAATTGGAGCTTAAGGCTCTACCATCGTATTTGAGGTATGTATTCTTGGGGAGAGATGGTACTTTACCGGTAATCATTGCGGCTGATTTGAGTGAGCTTCAAGAAGAGGAATTGGTTTCTGTGTTGAAGAGGTTCAAACGGGCTCTTGGATGGACTAGTGCGGACATTATTGGGATTCCTCCTGGCATTTGTTTTCTCATAAAATCTAACTCATGCCGGACATCAAGCCTAGTATTGAGCACCAAAGAAGATTAAATCCTCCTATACAAGAGGTTGTGAAAAAGGAGATCATTAAATGGTTGGATGGTGGAGTTATTTATCCTATTGCTGATAGTAGTTGGGTGTGTCCTGTTCAATATTTGCCCAAGAAAGGGAGAATCACCGTGGTTCCAAATGCTAAAAATGAGCTTATTCCAATGAGGCCAGTAACTGGTTGGAGAGTGTGATGGACTACCGCAAGCTAAATGCATGGACAGACAAAAATCACTTCCCTATGCCATTCATTGATCAGATATTGGATTGTCTCGCTGGTAAGGGTTGGTATTGTTTTCTAGATGGGTATTCGGGCTACAATCAAATCTCCATAGCTCTGGAAGACCAACAGAAGACCAGCTTCACTTGCCCCTATTGGACTTTCGCCTTCAAAAGAATGCCATTCGGGTTGTGTAATGCTCCAGCAATTTTCTAGCGTTGTATGATGTCGATATTTTCAAATATGGTGGAGGACACTATCGATGTATTTATGGATGATTTCTCTATGGTAGGTGACTCGTTTGATCGTTGTTTGAATAATCTGGCCGAGGTACTAAAACATTGTGAAGAGTGCAATCTTGTGCTCAATTGGGAAAAATGGCACTCCATGGTGAAAGAGGGGATAGTTCTAGATCATCGGATTTCTGAGAAAGTTATTGAGGTTGATAGAGCTAAAGTTCAGGTAATAGAAAAGCTTCCACCACCTATCTCTGTTAAAGGTGTTAGAAGTTTTCTTGGGCATGCAGGTTTTTATCGGAGGTTTATAAAGGATTTCTCCAAATATTCACACCCATTGTTCAAACTGGTCGAAAAAGAGTGTAAGTTTGATTTTGATGATGCTTGTCTGGGAGCATTTGGAGAGCTGAAAGCAAGGCTAGTTTCTGCACCTATCATTATTTCACCGGATTGGAGAAACCGTTTGAAGTGATGTGTGATGCAAGTGGAGTGGCGCTTGGTGTGGTATTGGGACAGGGCGAGAGAAGATTCTTCATCCGATTTACTATGCCAGCAAAGCTCTGAATGTGGCTCAAAAGAACTATATGGTGATTGAACAGGAACTCCTTGTTGTGGTTTTCGCATTTGAGAAATTTCGATCCTACTTGCTTGGTACTAAGGTCATAGTGCATACTGACCATTCTGCATTGAGGTATCTGATGGCTAAAAATGATGTAAAACTGAGGCTGATTAGATGGGTATTGTTGCTGCAAGAGTTCGATTTTGAGGTGAAAGATAGAAAGGAGACAGAGAATCAGGTTGCCGACCTTTTGTCCAGATTGGAGGAGGAAGCTATGCTCAAGTTAGGAGATGGGGCTAAAATTGATAGTGCATTCCCAGACGAACGGGTATTTGCTGCCTCTTTTGATCTTATCCCTTGGTTCACAGATTTTGCTAATTATTTGGCAAGTGATTTGGTTCCTTCGGATTTGTCATTTCACCAAAGGAAAAAGTTTTTGCATGATGTGAAGAAGTTTTTTTGGGATGAGCCTTACTTGTTTCGTATTTGTGCTGATGTGATTATTCGTCGCTGTGCGCCCGAGGTTGAGATGATGAGTATACTAGAGGCGTTTCATTCATCGCCTGTTGGTGGGCATCATAGTGGTATTCAGACTGCTCATAAAATCTTGCAGTATGGGTATTACTGGCCTACCATCCACCAAGATGCTCATGATTTCGCCAAGTCTTGTGATCGTTGCCAAAGAGAAGGAGGAATTTCAAAAGGGCAAGAGCTACCTATGAATCTGATATTGGTGATTGAGTTATTTGATGTTTGGAGCCTTCACTTTGTGAGTCCATTTATGAATTCACATGGGATGAAGTATATTCTTGTTGCGGTTGATTATGTGTCAAAACCGGTGGAAGCAATTGCGGTTGCAAACAATGAAGGGAAAAGTGTCACCGCATTCCTGAAAAAGAGTATCTTCTACAGATTTGGTACACCTAGGGCGATTATTATCGATGGAGGTTCCCACTTTTCTAATAAGTTGTTCAAGGCGTTGCTAGAGAAATATGAAGTCCGACAAAACGTAACCACTCCTTACCATCCGCAGACTAGTGGGAAAGTTGAGGTGTCAAACAGAGAGATAAAGCAAATCCTGGCAAAGACTATGAATGCAAACAGAACAAATTCGTCAAGGAGGCTTGATGATGCTCTATGGGCCTATCGCACCGCCTTCAAGACTCCCATAGGTATGTCCCCCTACCAACTTGTATATGGGAAGTCATGCCATTTGCCAGTAGAGTTAGAGCATAAGGCCATGTGGGCACTAAAGAAGTTGAATTTGGATTGGGGTGCCGCATTGAGTCAAAGAGTGAATGACTTGAATGAGCTTGATGAGTTTCCCCTAAAAACATATGAGAGTTCAGCCTTGTACAAGGAGAAGATGAAGAAGTATCATGATCAAAATATTGAAAAGAGGGAATTTGTTGTGGGTGATTTGGTGCTTCTATTCAACTCAAGGTTGCGCTTGTTTCCGGGCAAGCTCAAGTCCAAATGGACCGGGCCATTCAGAGTCACACAAGTATTTCCACATGGAGCGGTTAAGCTTGAGAACAAGGAGGGAACGAAGTTCAAAGTGAACGGGCAAAGAATAAAGGTCTACTTCGGGCAATCGGAGAGCGTGCAAGAAGTGATTGAGGCCTACTATCTTGATGACGTCTGAGTAATCAAGGTGTCTGCATAGTGCCGCGACGTTAAATCAAGCGCTGCTTGGGAGGCAACCCAAGATGTATCATCTAGACAACTATAGGTTTTTCTTTTTCACATAGGAGTTTTTAATCTTTAATTTTGATTTTGTAGTACTTTAGTTCGTTGTGTTAGTTTTGTACTAGTGTTGGCTAGATATAGCATAGGGTCCGTGTCTAAAAAGTGTCCACTAAATGTAAAAATAAAGTCCTAATGGTTGCTACGTGTGCAGGGACGAAAAGCTGAATCTGCAGAAAAAGGTTATGCAGAGGTCTACGGACCCCATCGACGGTTCGTGGGTCCATTCACAGACCGTGAATGGCATCCATAGACCCCAGGTATGTTTCCTAATTTTTCTTAGTGTCAGAGTTACCTACGGACCTGACCTACGGTCTATAGGTCGACCCACGGATCGTAGATGGGGTCTCCTGGGTCCAACATAGGGTTTCTGCTGACCCGACCCGGACCCCCTATTAAATAAAACTCTTCATTTTATATTCATTCCCCACATTCAAAACTCCCTCCCAACCGTTTTTCAACCCTCCACATACCCATTACCATATATCAATCCCCCCAATCACTCCCATATCACCATCCAAATCCATTCCCCATATCCTGTTCATCTCCCCTGCTCTCCAAAGAATCAGTCCCATTCCCCATTATCATCTCCCTAAGATTTCATTGTTCAGGTTTGGCGTCAAAGGGCTAGCAAAGGTCTAAGGAGTTCATTGCCATCACAGACTTACCCACTTCGATTACTTGTAAGGTAAAATGACTTCACCGTAACTTTGAATTTCGTTGTTCATTTTTTAAATCATGAAGTCACGAAGTGGATCTTGACCTTGGGTTGTTTATCTATTAAGTGCATGTTAAAATTTAGTTAAAAACACCCTTGGGACGATAGAATGTGAGTGCGTAGTTAATTACAACCAACTAAATCAGGTTAAAAGGTCTAAATGGCAGTTTTGACTTAGAGTTCCTAGTTTCGGTATGGTAAAAGGTCGAATTGTGTGTAATCGGAACCCTAAGGATGAAGAACTACCATTTGTTGTGTTGATATGCATGATTAGACCTAGGTTGAATGATTGATTTGTTGAAATAATGCGTAAAGTGTGAGTCATGTCTGAAACCTTACACAAAACTGTCTCATGAAACCCCATCCACGGACCGTAGGTCAACCTACAGACCGGAGGTCAGGGCCGTGGGTCAGTTGCCCATCAAGTAGTCGCTAAGTGTCGAACCACAGAGGTTAACTACGGTCCGTCGTTCCATCGACAGACCATTCTGCACATCCGTGGTTCACATCAGAGACCTAACCTTTGGGGACTCTGACCTACGGAGGGGACCCACAGACCGTCGTTCCATCAACGGACCGTAGGTACCCACCGTAGATGGACCGTTTAGCTACTGTCCAAATTTTTTTTAATTTTTTTATTTGGTTTGTTTCTTGTTCTAAAATTCTTCCATGTTTTTATTTGATTGTTTTGGTACTAACTAATCTTCCACAGGTACCATGGCACCCAAGCAACCTCCGACCTATGCCGTGAAGGAGAAAATCCAAATCTGTCGCTCATTCGCGACGTATGATCATTCAGGAGGACACTGAGTTCATTCCTCCCAACATCAGGACCTCACCTACTGCCCCTCGCACTACGAGGAACCGAGCCCAGTTGGAGATTTTCGACGTGGTCATTACCCCCCCAGTCTAAGGAAGGGGCCACACCGATCGGTGCATCGGCTGGCTCCGGCTCCAGCTCCAGCCCCAAAGGAAGCACCACTTCTTTGTATGAGTCCGATAGTACAGAGGATACGATATTGCCCCCCGTTCTAAGCCTCCAGCAGATTCTACAGAGCCTAACAGGTGGTGTGTGGATGACGAGTACCAGATCTACAAGGATGCTCGTATACTGAACAAGAATGATAAGATGGCCAGATTAATCACAAAGGGGGGCTGGGTTCTCACAAGTAGCCTCTACACTGCTCCGGTCATTGAGGGGATCTTCCGTAGACACAGGTGTGATAGGATGGCACGGCCCCAGGCACGTATAGCGAGGAGATAGTTAGGGAGTTCTACGCTTTCGATGCCTCCACCGTTAGAGGATCCATTTCCAAGCGGGCCAAGCCCACAACTCAACCTCCACTTGAGGGTACACTAGTCCGGGGTTTTTCTGTGGACATCTCTGAGACCACTCTCCGCCGGTTTATCTATGTCCCAGACCAAACTTTTCTCATCACTACAGTAGAGTTAGACTATCGCATGGGCATCATCTTGAGTGGGCATTTCAGTGGAATGCCAAGCAGTGGGAGTCACTTATTAAGTGGTTAGCACGACATCTTGCCGCGGATGGGGAGTATGCAGATTGGGTCAGTACTCCGAGCCTGGACATTAGGAAGGCTACCCTGAATTTTGCTGCAAAATTTTTCTGGCTTCTGATGTGAAACAGACTGTCCCCCACTCAGGCGAACAACGTGGTTACATGGGACCGTGCGGTGATAGTTGCAGCTATTGATATTATACATGAAATATTCAGGTTATTATATAGTTATATTAAAGTTTTCCTAGTTCTAACAGAAGGAAAGAATTTAGGAAAAATAAAGTTACTTGTCTTTCAAGTCTTTGTGTTATTGAAGGTTTAGGAAAGGTATTTTACATCTAATTGGATTAACTTAAGTTAAAAAAACAAATTAACGTTTGATGAAATCAGTTTTTCTGTTTGTTTTTTTTACTTAGGATGGTAATTTATGGTAATTTTTGTATAGTTTTTAAATATCTAAATTTAAAATTTAAAGTAACTAATTAATTTGATCCAATTTAACTTTGAAGATTAGTCAAACTGATTCTCGTGAACGAAACGTGATAAGTAAAAGTGAACCAAATGAGTATTTAGCATGTATATTGGTTGAAGTACGGTCAATAAGCTCTTGTTTTATAAAATATTTTGAATTTGTAATTATATATTTTAGGTATACTTTATACAAAATCTCTTTTTTTTTAAGAAAAAAAATTCTTCTTCTTTTTCTCTTACTTTGTGGCATATTCACAACTTATATAAAAGTATATGATTTCAAATAGGTCTCCTTTTATTAGAATTCTTCTTACCTTAGTGAGTAAAATATGTCATTTCTCCTTATTTGTTCTAATTTGAATAAAATTATCTTGTAATAGATATTTAGTGAGTAAAATATGTGATTTCTTCTTATCTGTTCTAATTTGAATAATGTTTATCTGGTGATAGATATTCAGTAACATTAGTGGAAGTGTTGTAAAAAATAAGTTATATATATCCAAATGGAGTGTATAATATATAATTTAAAATATAATAACATTTCTATTTCTCACTTATTGGTACATCTCCCGATTTTCTAGTCTCAATTAATTATTTTACTTCATTAAAAGAAATATGTTGTATTTTGATTTATTTTAATTATATTATCCTCAAATATAAATTAATAAAATAAATTTAACAAAACATGTGTGACAATTAAATGATGAAACAACTACTCCTTCTGTCCCATTTTATATGACTTATTTTTCTTTAGTCAGTCCCAAAAAGAATGACATATTTTTATGTTAAATAAAAGATTAACTTTAAAATGTCTATTTTACCCTTAATGAAATAATTTATCGTCACACAAATTTATATCATTCATTTTTGGAAAAAAGAAAAAGTATTATATCCCCGAACTATCGTAAATGGTATGCACATACACTCCGTACATCATACTTTTGGGATATTGGTGCCCCTATCATCCAAAAACTAGAGCATATATGTCCTTCACTCTATGGGAAGAATAAATAAGGACATGTGGCGCAATCTTATTAGTCAATCCGATGTTTAATAAATGTCGGGTCAGTGGATAAGATAATGACACATGTATGTCCGTTAGTATAAACGGTATATATGCCCTAGTTTTTGGACGACAGGGGCACCACTGTCCAAAAGTATGACGGAGGGTATTTGCATATCATTTACGATAGTTTGGGGGTATATTTTTCTTTTTTTGTCTTCATTTTTAGACCACAAGTTTTAAAAGTCGTTCTTTCTTTCATAAACTCTGTGCCAAGTCAAACTACATCACATAAAATTAGTCGAAAAGAGTAAGAATTTTGATAAATATTAAATATATTGCTCAAATATTCCAAGAACTAAAATCAAAATTGAAACTAAAAGTTTTTTATGATAATTAATAGTAGTAGCGGTTACCATTACATAAAACCAACTAAGTATCCACCAAAGATGGAGCTCCAATCAAATTCTTTAATTTGTTTAATCACTAAAAATCATATCTTTCTTCTCTATGGTAGATTGAAGAACATATCAAATTCAACTAAGTGTAATAATTTTTTAGATTTTCATTTCTATGATTTTCTCATCAAGAATCAATTCAATGGGTTGCAGAGAGAATTAGAAACAAAGTTTCAGACTTTGATGTCATGAAAATGTCCTTTTAGCATGATTTGGAAACTTTTCTACATTGCTATCATACTTGGTACATTTATGTACTAACGCATACTCTTGCCTACATTATTCTATAATGTAAGGTACGATGCTCCGATTTCGCATCCATGCGGCAAGAAGTCACTGTGGTCATATTGAGTAGTGGTGAATCCTCATGCTCCGAGGACCGAACCTTTTATTGATTTTCGTCTTTACTTTTCAGATGTTGTGCGTGATGCTATGGTTACATCCTATTCACTCTTGATATAATAGATGGCTTTGAGACTATGTCGACTTCTGCTTCATTTTGAAAAAACTCTTTATGATATGAATTGTCTTTTAACATCTCTTGATTTTCTATTATCTTGTTTATGTATGCTAAGTGGCATGTATAGGTCCTCTCGGGGTCCTACACAGCATGTTACGCCTAGGGTATTCTTTGGGTCATGAAACACTTGTTATTAAGAGCACAAGGTTTAGAATGGTTCTAGGATGTCTCATAAGCCACATCAAGTAAAGTCTTGTTCATAAGTGTGAAGCGTGCCACATTTATGAATAAGAATCTATAAGATGATTAGGAAACTCCACTTCTTTCATTACTCTTAAGTTGTGTGATAAAGAGTAACTTTATAATGACTCTCTCATGATCCTTATCCGATGCTCTACAGGTTATGGCCACTCGAAGGGCATATGCTAGAAGAAATGCGGGAGAGAATGCTGAACGAGAGGCTCCTCCTCAAGCTCCTCGAGATCTGGTCGAGCAGGTGACTAATACAGAGTTTAGCACTGTTTTTCAAGTATTGGCTCAAGACATGACACATTAAGCCAATAGGGAGGTTGTTGTCCCCGTGAACCCAAATGTGGGTACGACGGCAACTAGGGTGAGAGACTTCACTAAAATTAATCCCCCGAAGTTTCATGGTTCTAAGGTTGAGGAAGATCCTCATGAGTTCATTAATGAAGGGTATACGGTGTTGATTATCATGGGAGTGACTCCGGTGGAAAAGGCAGAATCAGTTGCTTACCCACTTTAGGGTGTTTCTCAAGTTTTGTTCAACCAATGGAAGGAATAGAGGGTTGTTTATGTGGGTCCTCTCTGGAAAAGTGTAAGGTTGGTTTCCTTGATAGGTTCTTTTACCTTGAGTTGAGGGAGGCAAAGGTGCTTGAATTCATCAATCTTCGTCAAGGAAACATGAGTGAGAAGGAATATGCTTTGAATTTCACACAATTGTCTAGGTATGCTCCTACTATGCTTGTCGATCCTAGAGCAAGGATGAGTACATTTCTTTCGTGTGCTGTCGGATATGGTGGTAAAGGAATGTCGTACCGCCATGCTTATCAATGAAATGGAAATTTCTCGTCTTATGGTACATGCTCAACAAATAGAAGAGGAGAAACTTAAGGAAATATCTAGGGAGGTGAAGAAGGCAAGGGCCAGTGACGGTGCCTTTTCACATTCAAGGTCCGATGGACATGGTCGGTCTAAGTTTTGACAAAGGTTTTCTGGTCAAGGTTACTCCAATGCTCCTCCTAAGTTCAACAAATATAGGGTGTCTTACCCTATGCCTGGAAACGATAATTTATCTTCATTGCCTACTTGTGCTAAGAATGAGGAATATAATGTCAACGGGCACAACCTAATCCTTCGTATGGCTCTAGTAGGAGTCAGAAGCAAAACATATTTTATGAAGTTCAGACTCGTCGTGAGAAAGATGGTTCTCCTAATATGGTTACCAGTATGTTGAAAGTCTTTCATCTTGATGTTTATGCTTTGCTTGATCCCAGTGCTACCTTGTCTTTAGTGACGACATATGTGGCTATGAAGTTTGATATTTTTCCGGAGTTGTTAGATTTGTTTTTTGTCTCTACTCCTATGAGTGAATCTAATGTGGCTAAAAGAGTATATAGAAATTGTCTAGTTTCCTTATCCCATAGAGTGACTAGTATTGATCTTGTAAAGCTAGATATGCCAGATTTTGATGTCATTCTTGGTATAGATTGATTTTGTTTTTGTAATGCTTCTATTGATTTTAGAACCCGAGTGGTCATATTTTTGTTTCCAATGAGCTTATCCTAGAGTGTAAAAGGGGAAATTATATGCTGAATAGACAGTTTGTTTCTGTCTTAAAGCTAGACAGATGATTTCTAAGGGTCTTATATACAATCTAGTTAGAGTGAGGGATACTGATTTCAAAACCCCTACAATTTAGTCGGTCCCCATTATAAATGAGTTTCCGGAAGTGTTTCCTGATGATCTATCTGGTATTCCTCTTGAAAGGGAAATAGACTGCGGTATTGACCTTCTCCCAGATATGCAACCCATCTCTATTCCTCCTTACCAAATGGATCTGGCAGAACTTAAGGAATTGAAGAGCAATTGAAAGACTTGTTTGATAAGGGTTTCATCCGATCGAGAATCTCTCCATGGGGTGCTCCAGTTTTGTTTGTTCAAAAGAAAGATGGTTCACTCCTTTTATGAAGTATTATGTACGAATTGAGATAATTCAAGGTTTCTATTATGAACTCCCATGAACCCATGCTTAACCCATGTTTTCTAGATTTTGATGATTGAAAGTGAGTTCTGAACTATGAAAGGTGAATTATGAAAATATGCACGTTCATATGAAATAGATGAAATGTGATATATGTTGGTTGAGAGTAAAGGATAAACGTTATTTTTGATTGTTGTGAAAGGATTTCTTACATAAAGGATTCTAAGGTTGAAAGATATTCTAACCTAAAATGAATCAAAGTTAAGGAGGCAAGCGGCGATTACACATGTCCCCATAGTAAAACAGAAGAAGCGATTACCCATGTCCCTTAAAGATAAGATGAATATGATTAATGACTATTCCGTGGGAATTATGCTTAGTACCGAGTGGACAAGTTGCGATTACCTGTGACCCATATATTATGTGCCATCATAGGTTGTCTAGATAGACAATAGCTAGTGGATCCACTTAATCTAGAAGCTCATGGTTCTTACCTTTGCAAGTGAGGACACCTCTTTTCGGTGTGAGGTCGACACCAGATTCCATGTTATAGTTCACATGATCTCTTTTTCGCTTAAGGATAATTTCCCACAACAATAATGATGAACTAAGGTTATTTCAAGAAGTATTTCACAAGTGTTCAAAAAATGAATTTTACTATCATTTTACCATGATTACTATGATGTTTTCTAACCTCTTTCTTATGGTTTTAACTTTGTCTATTCATGTCATGAAAATGACCTTTTAGCATGATTTGGTAACTTTTATGCATTTGTATCATACTTAGTACATTTTTGTACTAACTCATACTCTTGCCTACATTATTCTCAAATGTAGGGTCCAACACTCCAATTCCGCATCCCCGTGGCTAGAAGTCCCTTTTGTCACATTAAGTAGTGGTGAGTCCTCATGCTCCGAGGACCGAACCTTTTATTTCTTTTCCTTTTAATTTTCAGATGTTGTACATGATGCTAGGGTTACGTCCCGATCACTCTTGATATAATAAATGTCTTTGAGACAATGTAGACTTCCGCTTCGTTTTGAAAAAACTCATTATGATATGAATTTTCTTTTAAAAATCTCTTGATTTTATATTATCTTGCTTATCTCAGGGTCTTATACGCCATGTTACACCTAGGGTATACTTTGGGTCGTGATAATAGGATCACATTAGGAAGTATGAGAGGTAAAACTTATGCATTAGTGCTCGGCTATGCAACAGAAGGGATGATAGGGTATGGAGTGCCCCCACTAGGTCCAACCATTGAAGTATCTTGAAGAGATCTCTTAAGTCCAGCTAGAAGAATTACCTCCTCGGTCTAATGTAGCTCTTTCAAAGTCTCAGCTATCCCTTGCTCCTCAACTCTGGGCTCCTCCTCTTCCGTCTCCTTGGCCAACTCCTCCTCGGCTCTCTTACTCTCATCATCATTATCAACCTCAGTATCTACATCAGCCTCAAGCATGGTGGAGGCAGGAACAATACCAAGTATCTTAAGTGCATCAAGTAGGGGAACGTAGCCCTAAAGTCTTGATATGTCCAAGGGCTGCATCTGAACTACCTATGCACTCAAATTATCCACCTCAGCCTTCAGGGCATTTAAAGCACTACAACTATCCTCGACCTTCTCCTGAGCGTCAATCCTCGCCGTCAAATCATCAAGCCTCGAAGGATGGCTCGCAATTACCCCCTCACAGTTGCCTACCCGCTCAACCACAGGGTACAAGTCCTTCTTGATGGCCTCGTCCATTAGCTTGGGCAAGTCCTCCTCAACTCGAGCATCTCTCACATTTGTTGACCGGGCAAGGCTACCCATCTTGTATATCATAGCCTAGGTCAAGGGGGGATGGGAAAACGGAGAGGAGGGATACCTCACAACAGTAGTATGGGGCAGCAGGTTGTGCAGGCACATCAATAAAAGCTCCAGCAATAGAAGGGGATACAAGATTACGCACCTGCTCCACAGAAGGAGCATGTGTGATGGTCTTAGAAGTCAAGGTAGCAGGGTCAACCAATGGAGTGGAGTCTGGTGGTGGTGGCTTCTTCGGAGCTGCATCATCCCTCAGACACTTTCCCTGGATCCTTCGTATATCACTAGATGAGATGCGTATGACTCTCATATCTGTAGTAGCCCAATAAAGGACACCTGCCCTCTCACATAGCTATTTTATCAACAATGGAAAAGGGAGCGATGTCTGCTCCTGTCTTTCCCTCATTAGTATCTCATCAGCAACTATGGCACCTACAGGTATGTGCTCTTGACCAATACTGCCTTGTCATGGCGGAGCATCGATTCATTTAGGGACGACATTAGGTTGTTGTTGATGAATCTAAACTACTATTGGGCAACTATATTCAAATCTTTCTCTCAATCCTAGTGCCATAAGACATTCAGGATGGGGAACAAAAAGAGATCAAACGTGCTAACCAAACCTTCAAAGAGTCTAGATCGTAGAGCATCCAGAGCGAATACATATCAAACTCAAAAGTTGGCATCTTCAGTGCTATATTGATGGCCCTTGCATCACGTCTAACCATTGTACCTCTCACCTCCACTTCTTCAAGTTTTGTCCATATTTTTCCCTTCTACTTCATTGGGAGGGCTTAAGCGTACGTAGTATAGAATTCCCTTACCCAAGAAGTAATATAACGACTCCTAGGTTTGGTGAATCCCTCGAATTTGTCAAATTGTATCATATCCCATATGGCTAGTTATGCATCCAAAAATAATTTATTGAGAGTCATATCTCCTCGAGTATAGTCCATTCACCTACAACTTTAAGCCTAATCAAGGCCGTTGAAGCTATAATTTGTAGGATTCCAGAGACTGGTGCTTCTGTATATTAGGGTTGCACCAACTTGGAGCGGATCTCTGTTCTTTTCTCAACCATCCTTTGTCTGGGTTGTTCGCTTTCTTGGGTTGATGATTGTGTAGGTGTAATTTGTGGATGACGGGGAGCCACTGAAGTCTCATTTATCGTTATGTCCCAATGTCATTTGAGAGGAGGAGGAGGAGGAGGAGGAGGCTCTTTGTATGACTCCATATAAAAGGATACCACTTTTTTACCTTTGGTTCTTGCCATTACTTGCAAAGAACACATTCAGACAATGCATTTGTGAAGGTGAGTGTAATTCCAATATGAATTGAAACACATTTCAAAAACACTCTTGAGGCTTGCCTGATCTGTAAGGCGGACCGTCAAACAGGTTTGGTGAACTCTGGTGAGTTAGCCGAAAAGTACTGTGTCAAATTACTCAAGGTTCAACCACAAAGGGTGAATTCAATGCCTACTCTGTGATTCGCCGAGTTGGTTTCGGCGGGCTAAGACAAGTCCGTTGAAACCGACAGTGCAAAAGGGAAAGATACAAGCATCAAGGGGGATATCCTCTCCCACTCGGAGATTTTCCAAATGAGTTCAGCGGAATAAGACATGCCTGCTAAATGGGACAGTACCCAAGGCCATGTATATGCTAAAGAAGGTGAGCTGGGTCTTACTCGGCGATTCTCCTAACTTTCTTGGCGAGCTACCATAAGCTCGCCGAACCGGAAGTTTCAGCCCAGTACAAAATTTCTACAGAAAAACTAACACACACAACAAATACTAGTCCTCCCCAAGCATTACAATTAACCTATATTCTTATCTACCCATGGATACTCAGATTTTCCCCATTTTATCACAAAGTAATGTACTAATTCACCATTTGCCCTTAAGAAAGTAGTCACCCTGTCTATCATTGGGCAGAATCAAGCAATTGGGTCAACACCGAGCTACTCAGACTTCACTCACATAATATCAATCATAAACTGTAACATTTCAGAAATTTGTAGACTAAACTAGAGTCCAACATAAAACTAGTAGGCTAAGCTAGAGCTTGATGTTAGAGTTAGAAGCCTTGAAAGCACCTACCCGTACCTTGAAATTCATGTTTTAGTGTTAGAACGTCAAGGCCTAAACCCCAAGGACAAACCATGGGTCCTTGAGGGAAACACCCAAAAATGAGACTAGGGTAGTGACCCACGAGGGCAACCTACGCCCCGTAGGTCCACCCACGCCCCGTAGGTCCACCCACGCCCCGTAGGTGGGGGTCGTGGGTCAAGCCCTCAAAAAAGGCCCCAGACCATGACCAATGGTTCATCAGCATGGGCCGTGGTCCCATCCACGGTCCGTGGGTCCCTGGTCGTAAGTCACACCCAAAACTGCCATTTGGCAGTTAAGTCTAGGGGCATTTTATGGATTTCCTTTTCAATTAATGGTTAGGTGGTGTCGTTTTAAGCCTATTTTAAACACCTATATAAGTATTTTTCCCACCTAAAATAACTGATCTAAAATCATAATTCCTAAATCTCCAAATCAAAAACCAAACCCTCTCCAAAATCTTCTCTCTAGAACTCCAATGAAGAAGAAGAAGAAGATCAAGTTAGGGCTTCAAGAAGGAGGCTTTTTCAAACGAATTTGTTGGATTTCTTCACCTAAGGTATGGTAGTCCTTCATCCATGGAGTCCTTCTAAAATCAATTTCAAACTTGTAATTTCCCCAAGAAAGCTAGGGTTTTAATCAAAGTTATGGATTCACTTCAAAAATGATTTCAATAATTTAATTACATTATATTATGATCAAATTGATGATTATCTACTGTTTTTAACATGAATTTCCCAAGACTCCATGAGTTTCCCTATTTTTTCCCAATTTGGATCTCAAAGTATGGGTATTGATTGATGTAAGGAGAATATGATTTAATTATGCATGAAAGTACTTGAATCACTTGAATTATGCTATTATGAATGTATAATGTAGTAATTCTATATGTGTTGATGAATTATGAACTATGATCCTGGAAGGGCAAAGTATATGAATTATGCATGATTATGAGAATTGTACACGTGCTTATGAGCACTTTGAGAGTAAAGTGAATATGATTATGATCTAGTTGTTGTGTTGTTGGAAGTTATCCTCTTGTACACATTTATGTATGAATATGATATGATGTGAAAGGTTTATTACATATAGTGATTCTAAGGTTGGAAGACTAGTCTCAGCTATCGAATCTAAGAGCTTTAGTATGAGTTATGTTGGATTTAGTATCCAGACATTCTTTCATAATTATGAACTTAAGTCAAGGCTTAATATGAACTCAATGGGAAGTATACTTAGCACCGAGTGGATAGTGATATGAGATGGAAGCCCTCACATTAGTAGATGTCGGGTTTCTAGGAATAATCTCTTGGGATGGAAGCCCTCACGTTATTAGAGGCTGGATTTTCTAGAAGAAATCTCCCTATCCTATAACTATGTGCCCTCATAGGTCTTTAGCTAGTGGATCCACCAAAGCTAAGAGTTTGGTTCTACCCTCGGGAAGTAGGACAATCCGTTTTCGGTGTGGGGTAGACACTGGATTCCATGTTTAGCTCACATGGTCTATGTTAGTTAAGGTTATTCCCTATTATGGTAGTATGAACACGTAGTTTAGTTATGAACTATAGTTACTCAAGAAGCTTTACTTAGTATGGGTTGAATTATGGGATCTTATCTATGCATTGCACAAGTATGCTTTAAGGGTACTTATGGTAAGTTTCTCTTACGACATGATGACTTATGAATTATTTATGCTTATGACGTGTGTTTCTACAATATCTCCCAAATGATGTTTTAACTTAGCAAATGGCATGCATTGAACTAAAATATCCCTTTTAGCATGTTTTCACTTCTTTTGTGCATGGCTATCATACTTAGTGCATTCTTTTACTAACCCATATTTTCTATATTTTTACATAAGTGTTTGGATCGGTTCTTGAGGTGATTTCCTTCTTGGTCAAAGCTTGGATCGACTACACTCCTTTCTTTTGGTGAGTCCTCAAAGTTTGAGGGCGGATGATGATTTTCTAGTTTATTTTCTTGTACTTTCATTTGAAAACAATGTTGTAAGGGTTGTGACCCTATTTGAGACTTCAATTGTAATAGATGGCTAATTGAGACAAGTCTAGACTTCCGCTATTCTTTTGATGAAAACATTTTAGACTTGAAAATGTGCTTTACTCTTTATTGTTCTTTGTCTTATGTTATAATATTCTAAGGTCTTGTATGAGACCCCTTCGGGGTCAAGTACTCCGTGTTACATCTAGGGTGTACCCCTTGGTCATGACAAACTTGGTAATTCGAGCAAAAGGTTTAGAATGATTCTAGGATGATGTCTGATAAGCCACGTCTAGTAGAGTCTTATTCATGAGTGTGAAGCGCACCAGATTTATGAATGAGAGGCTATAAAATATTTAAGAATTTTCACTTCTTTCATTACTCTTGAGTCGTGCGATAGAGTTTAACTCTATAAGGTCTTCCTTCTAATCCTTCTCTTGAGTCTTCAGGAAATGAATACACAAAGAGCTAATGCTAGAAGGATGGAAGATGAGCATGTGAATGAAGGAGTTCCTCCTCAAACTAATCAAGCTAATCAAGCTCCAGTTGATCCCGTGGTGGAGAAAGTGACCCATGTGGAGTTTAGATCTACTATCCAATTGTTGGCTCAAGTTATTACAACTCAAGCCAATAGAGAGGTGATTGCTCCTATGAACACTAATGTGAGTTTCGCGGCATCTAGATTGAGGGATTTTGTAAGAATGAACCCTCCCGAGTTTCATGGGTCCAAAGTAGGAGAGGATCCTCAAGAATTTATGGAAGAGGTCTACAAGATAATTGAATCTACGGGGGTGACTTCGGTAGTGAAAGCGGAGCTAGCTGCTTATCAATTGAAGAAAGTTGCTCAAATATGGTATACACAATGGAAGAACAATAGGCCGGTAGGAGCAGGTCCCATAGAGTGGGAAGTGTTCAAGTCAGCATTTCTTGATAGATTCTTTCCCCGAGAGTTGAGGGAAGCAAAGGTGGAAGAGTTCATTAACCTTCGTCAAGGAGGTATGAGTGTTCAAGAGTATTCTAAAGTTTACCGAATTGTCCAAGTATACTCCGACTTTGGTGGCGGATTCTAGGGACATGATGAGTAGGTATTTGGCCGGTGTGTCTAGATTGGTGAGAAAAGAATGTCGTTCGGCAATACTTCATAGTGATATGGATATATCACGTCTTATGGTGTATACCCAACAAATGGAGGATGAGAAATTCCAAGACAAGAATAGAGAGGTGAAGAGAGGTAGAATCGGTGATGGAAATTTCTCCAATGCTAAGTCTGATGGACAAGGTCGGCAAAGGTTCAAACAAAGGTTCTCCAACCAAGGCTCCTCTAGTGCTCCAAGGGTCAACAATGATAGGAGTCTAACCCTAAACCTCAAGGAGGTAATAGTGGTGGTTCTTATGTTTCTAGGCCTAATTGTGCAAAATGTTGTAGAAAACATGATGGCAAGTGCTTAGTTGGCTCGGATGGTTGTGGAAAGAGTGGCCAGAAGATGAGAGATTGCCCGGTACTCATGGCCAAGGGGAGAGAAGGAAAACAAGCTCCTCCAAGTGGTTCAAACTCCATTGCTCAATAGCAAAACCTCTTTTATGCTCCTCAATGCCGAGGTGACCAAGAGAGTTCCCCGGATGTGGTGACCGGTATGTTAAAAGCCTTTTCTATTGATGTGTATGCCTTGTTAGATCCCAGTGCTACTTTATCCTTTGTGACACCTTTTGTGGCCATGAAGTTTAAAATACTCCCCGAAGTGTTAGTAGAACCTTTTTCGGTTTCTTCCCCGGTTGGTGACTCGGTAGTGGCAAAAAGGGTTTATAAAAGTTTTCCCATTTCCTTGTCCCATAGAGTTACCTTGGTAGATTTGGTGGTGTTAGACATGTTACACTTTGATGTGATCTTGGGTATGGATTGGCTGCATGCATGTTATACCTCTATTGATTGTAGGACTCGGGCGGTTAGGTTCCAATTCCAAATGAGCCTATCTTAGAATGGAAGGGTGGAAATTCTATGCCTAGAGGTCAATTTGTTTCTTGCCATAAAGCTAGGAGACTGATCTCCAAAGGGTGCATTTACCATCTTGTTAGGGTGATGGATGTTGATTCTGAAACCCCTTCTTTCCCGAAAGTTTTCCCTAATGATTTGCCCGGTATTCCTCCCGAGCGGGAAATATATTTTGGCATTGACCTTCTTCCGGATACGAAACCTATCTCTGTTCCTCTTTATAGAATGGCTCCGGTGGAGTTGAAGGAGCTGAAAGAGCAACAAAAAGATTTTCTAGACAAGGGTTTTATTCAACTGAGTATCTCTCCATGGGGTGCTCTGGTATTGTTTGTTCGAAAGAAGGATGGGTTGCTTAGGATGTGCATTGATTATCGTCAATTAAACAAAGCGACCATTAAGAACAAGTATCTTTTTCCAAGAATAGATGACTTGTTTGACCAACTTCAAGGGGCTAGTTATTTCTCCAAAATTGATCTTCGTTCGGGTTATCACCAATTAAGGGTGAGAGGGGTTGATATTCCCAAGACGGCCTTCTGAACTAGATATGGTCACTACGAGTTTCTAGTAATGTCCTTTGGTTTGACTAATGCTCCGGCAGCGTTCATGGACTTAATGAATAGTGTGTTCCAACAATATCTTGACACATTTGTGATCGTGTTTATCGATGATATTTTGATCTATTCAAGGAGTGAGGATGAGCATGTTGACCATTTGAGAGTTGTATTGCAAGTTATTAAAGACCATCAACTTTTTTGCAAAGTTTAGCAACTGTGAATTTTGGTTACAATCCGTAGCATTCCTTGGTCATATTGTGTCAAGCATGGGTATTGAGGTAGATCTTACGAAGACGGATGCGGTCAATAGTTGGCCTAGACCTCTAACTCCTTCCGACATTAGAAGCTTTTTTGGTTTGTCCGGTTACTATAGAAGGTTTGTTGAGGGGTTTTCCTCAATTGCTTCTCCATTGACGGCTTTGACTCAAAAGAAGGCTAAGTTTGTGTGGTCGGAATCTTGTGAGATGAGTTTTCAAGAATATAAAGATAGACTTACTTCTGCTGCGGTGTTGACCTTACTAGAGGGTACGAATGGTTTCGTAGTATATTGTGGTGCCTCTAGAGTTGGGTTGGGATGTGTACTTATGCAACATGGTAAGGTGATTGCCTATGGTTCAAGGCAACTTAAGGTCCATGAGAAGAATTATCTGACCCATGATCTTAAAGAAGCGGCGGTCGTTTTTCCCTTGAAAATTTGGAGGCATTATCTATATGTGGTGCATGTAGATGTGTTCATCGACCACAAGAGTCTTCAATACATATTTAGTCAAAAGGACTTGAATCTCCGACAATGAAGGTGGTTAGAATTATTGAAGGACTATGACATGAGTGTCTTTTATCACTCTAGCAAAGCTAATGCGGCAGCAGATGCTCTTAGTAGATTGTCCATGGGTAGTGTGGCTCATGTAGAAGATAAAAAGAAAGAATTGGTTCGTGATGTGCATAGGTTGGCTCGGCTAGGTGTTTATCTAGTGGATTCCGCCAAGGGTGGTATCATGGTCCATAATGGCTCTGAATCATCCATTGTGATGGATGTGAAGTCTAAGAAAGACCTTGATCCTATATTAGTCGAGTTGAAAGAGTCAATACTCAAAAAGTCCGTTGAGGATTTCTCCCAAGGGGGAGATGGGGGTTTTTAGTTACCAAGGTAGATTGTGTGTTCCAGATGTTTATGGTTTGAGGGAGCAAAATTTGGAAGAAGCTCATAGTTCTTGGTATTCTATTCATCCGGGAGCCACCAAGATATACCGTGAACTACGGGAAGTCTATTAGTGGAATGGAATGAAAAAGGATATTGCGGAATTTGTAGCTAAATGTCCGAATTGTCAACAAGTTAAGGTTGAGCATCAAAGGCCGGGAGGCTCATAGCAAGATATACCAATTCCCACCTAGAAGTGGGAAGAGATTAATATGGATTTTATTGTGGGTTTTCCTCGCACCCGAAGGCAACATGATTCTATTTGGGTCATTATAGATAGAATGATAAAATAAGCCCACTTCATTCCCATCAAGGTTTCTTTTTCAGCGGAAGACTATGCCAAATTGTATGGAAGAGAGATAGTGAAGTTGCATGGGGTTCCCTTATCTATCATTTCAGATCGGGGTCCTCAATTTACTTCACACTTATGGAAGTCATTCCAAAAAGATCTTGGTACTAAGGTTAAGCTTAGCACGACTTTTCATCCCCAAACCGATGGTCAAGCGGAACGTACCATTCAAACATTAGAGGAAATGGTGAGGGCATGTGTTATAGACTTCAAGGGTAATTAGGATGACCACTTGCCATTAATAGAGTTTGCCTAAAATAATAGCTACCACTCAAGTATTGCTATGGCTCCTTTTGAGGCCTTGTATGGAAGGAGATGTAGGTCTCCGGTTGGTTGGTTTGAGGTAGGTGAAATTGCAACTATTGGTCCCGAAATCATTTATGAAGCTATTGAGAAGGTCTGACTCATTAGAGAGAGGTTGAGAATGGCTCAAAGTAGACAAAAGTCTTATGACGATGTTAGAAGAAGGGATCTAGAATTTGAAGTTAATGATTGGGTCTATTTAAAAATCACACCTATGAAAGGTGTGATGAGATTTGGCAAGAAGGGGAAACTTAGTCCCCGGTATGTGGGCCCATATCAAATTTTGAAGCGTATTGGGAAAGTTGCCTATGAATTAGATTTGCCAAATTAGTTGGCTCCGGTTCATCCGGTATTTCATGTTTCCATGCTTAAGAAGTGTATTGGAGATTCGGCATCCATTATCCCCCTAGAATGATTGGGAGTTGATGAGAGCCACTCATATAAGGAAGTTCCGGTAGAAATCCTAGACCGGCAAGTTAAGAGGTTGAGAAATAAGAAAATAGCCTCTGTAAAAGTTTTCTGGAGAAATCATCTAGTGGAGGGTGCTAATTAGGAGGCCGAGGCCGATATGAAGTCCCGATACCCTCATCTTTTTCCTTCTACTCCTATTCAAGCTTGAGGTATGTAGTTCCTCTTGAGTTTTAGTGTTTTGGGAATCATGTGTGTTATATGAGTTTTTTTCTCATGATTTCCTTATGGTATGCATGTTCTTGAGAAATTCATGTTTAGTAATGAGTTTTCATGATTTATGTGTTCCTCATGTTGTTGTGCATTTAGTATGAGTTACATATTTGACTTCATGAGATGAGTTGATGAACATGCTTTAGTATGCTTTTGAAAGAAATTTCATATTGGCTCCATGATAGTGTGTTGAGCATGCTCTTAGTTGGAGAAGGTAGTTCCTCCTATGATTATGTGAAATGATGAGTTTTGTGCATAATGGATTGTAGATGTAGTTCCTACTTCATTGTATTGCATTGACTATGTTTGGAGATGGAGTTGAAGTTTCCTCCTTTGAGTTATGCATTATTTTAATGTTTCATGCATGATGGGTTGATAGTCTTGAGTCTTTATTTCTGTAAGGTGTCTGGATCATCTTTCGAGGACGAATGTTCCTAAAGGGGAGATATTGTAACATTCCAGAAATTTGTAGACTAAACTAGAGTCCAACATAAAACTAGTAGGCTAAGCTACACCTTGACGTTAGAGTTAGAAGACTTGAAAGAACCTCCCCGTACCTTGAAATTCATGTTTTAGTGTTAGAACGTCAAGGCCTAAACCCCAAGGACCAACCATGGGTCCTTGAGGGAAAGACCCAAAAATATGACCTGGGAAATGAGCCACGAGGGCAACCTACGCCCTGTAGGTCCACCCACGCCCCGTAGGTAGGGGTCGTGGGTCAAGCTATCAAAAAAATAGGCCCTAGACCATGACCAACGGTTCACCAGCACGGGCCGTGGTCCCACCCACAGTCTGTGGGTCCCTGGTCGTAGGTCACACCTGAAAGTGCCATTTGGCAGTTAAGTCTAGGGGGTGTTTTGGGGATTTCGTTTTTAATTTATGGTTAGGTGGTGTCGTTTTAAGCCTATTGAAAACACCTATAGAAGTATTTTTCCCACCTAAACTAAATCATCTAAAATCATAATTCCTAAATCCCCAAATCAAAAACCAAACCCTCTCCAAAATCTTCTCTCTAGAACTCCAATGAAGAAGAAGAAGAAAAAGAAGATCAAGTTAGGGCTTGAAGAAGGAGGCTTTTTCACACGAATTTGTTGGATTTCTTCACCTAAGGTATGGTAGTCCTTCATCCATGGATATCTATCATCCATGGAGTCCCTCCAAAATCAATTTCAAACTTGTAATTTCCCCAAGAAAGCTAGGGTTTTATTCAAAGTTATCGATTCACTTCAAAAATGATTTCAATGCTTTAATTGCTTTATATTATGATCAAATTGATGATTATCTACTATTTTTAACATGAATTCCCCAAGAATCCATGAGTTTCCCTATTTTTTCCCAATTTGGATCTCAAAGTGTGGGTATTGCTTGATGCAAGGAGAATACGATTGAATTATGCATGAAAGTACTTAAATTACTTGAATTATGTTATTATCCATGTCTAATGTAGTAATTCTAGATGTGTTGATGAATTATGAACTATGATCCTTGAAGGGAAAAATATATGAATTATGCATGATTATGAGAATTGTACACGTGCTTATGAGCACTTTGAGAGTAAAGTGAATATGATTATGATCTAGTTGTTGTGTTATTGGAAGTTATCCTCTTGTACACACTTATATATTAAAATATGATATGATGTGAAAGGTTTGTCTGATGTAGTTATTCTAAGGTTGGAAGACCAGTCTCACCTATCGAATCTAAGAGCTTTAGTATGAGTTATGTTAGATTGAGTGTCAAGACATTCTTCCATAATTATGAACTTAAATCAAGGCTTAATATGAACTCAATGGGAAGTATGCTTAGCACCGAGTGGATAGTGATATGAGATGCAAGCCCTCACGTTAGTATAGGCCGGGTTTCTAGGAACAATCTCTTGGGATGGAAGCCCTCACGTTATTAGAGGATGGGTTTTCTAGAATCAATATCGCTATCCCATAACTATGTGCCCTCATAGGTCGTTAGCTAGTGGATCCACCTAAGCTAAGAGTTTGGTTATACCCTCGGCAAGTAGGACAATCTATTTTCGGTGTGGGGTAGACACCGGATTCCATGTTTAGCTCACATGGTCTATGTTAGTTAAGGCTATTCCCTATTATGGTAGTATGAACACGTAGTTGAGTTATGAACTATAGTTACTCAAGAAGCTTTACTTAGTATGGGTTGAATTATGGGATCTTATCTATGCATTGCACAAGTATGCTTTAAGGGTACTTATGGTAAGTTTCTCTTACGACATGATGACTTATGAATTATTTATGCTTATGACGTGTGTTTCTACAATATCTCCCAAATGATGTTTTAACTTAGCAAATGGCATGCATTGAACTAAAATGTCCCTTTTAGCATGTTTTCACTACTTTTGTGCACGGCTATCATACTTAGTGCATTCTTGTACTAAAAAATATTTTCTACATTTTTACATAAGTGTAGGGACCGGGTCTTGAGGTGATTTCCTTCTTGGTCAACGCTTAGATTGACTACTCTCCTTGCTTTTGGTGAGTCCTGAAAGTTTGAGGCCAGATGATGATTTTCTAGTTTCTTTTCTAGTACTTTCATTTGAAAACAATGTTGTAAGGGTTTTGATCCTATTTGAGACTTCGATTGTAATAGATGGCTAATTGAGCAAAGTCTAGACTTCCGCTATGCTTTTGATGAAAACTTTTTAGACTTGAAAATGAGCTTTACTGTTTATTGTTCTTTGTCTTATGTTATGATATGCGAAGGGCTTGTATGAGACCCCTTCGAAGTCAAGTACGTTGTGTTACATCTAGGGTGTACCCCTGGATCGTGACATAAACCCACATGTAAGATAATCACTTCAATTCAACAATTACACCAACACAATCATGACTCAACAATTCCACATGCTTTCAAAGTCAACAACATGTAGGCATGGTTCAAATCCTACAATATGATGCAACCCAATGAAATTAAATATTCAATCACAGTTAAGGGGCTTAGACCCACACCCTATATTCTTTCTAACTTCAAAAATAACAACAAAAAAAGTCGAAACCCAAACCATAAAGCCAAAAATAATCAAGAAATTTTGGATTAGGGTTGGGTTGACTAAATATTTAATCGAATGCACTCCTAGAACCTTCAAGATACTCACACGATGCTCATAATCTCTCAAAATGCATGACAAAAGAAGAAGAAATCAAAAAAAGCTAGCAGATTTCAAAGATATTGATTTTTTTATTTTAAAAGACCCTTGGCCTTTTTTATCAGGCCCGTTCGGTGATCACGAATAATGTCACCAAACATGTTTGGAAAATCGCCTATTTGAGCTTATTCTCGCCGAATATGCTTGAAAAAACACCAAACCTAAATCCAATTTGGTGGACCCGATGGAGTCCGCATAATGAACTTCGGTGGATCACCTTTTGGAGTTCAGATCACCGATCTTGACACTGAACATTTCCATCTTTTCATGCTCAAAGGGCGGACAAGGTTTAGTCCACGTAATTCCTTTGGCGGATCACCATTTGGGTTTTTGCATCACTTATGCTTCCCTTTGAAATCTTCCAACCTCTTTTCAACCAACACTCACAATGCACGTTATTTGAAAGCAATAAAAAAAGACTTTGGTTCCCTCCCAAGAAGCGCCTGATTTAACATTGTGGCATGACATATTACTCAAACTTAACAATTATTTTTGTTGTTCGGGAAGGTGTCACTAGGCAAAGTTCCCTTTTGCATTGGATTTAGATAAGTGGCAATTTGACCCAGTTGGGTCTCCAGCTGCTCTATCGAAACTGAATGTAAAGTTACCATTTAGGTTAAACTGGAGAAGTCATTTTTCAAATCCTTCAACACCTTATCGGGTCCTTCAACCTTGTTGTAATTCCTTACAAGCATGTCTTTCGCCTGGCTTCCTTCTAGACATGTGATAACACTCAACTACACTTCATCCAATTCTAAGTGTAGGTGTCATGATCCAGGGGCACCCCCTAGACGTAAATTGGCATACAAGACCCCGAGAGGCCTCATATAAGCCACATAACTTTCATAGTCAAGATGATAGAAAATTAAAAATATTTAAAACATTTTCAACA
Organism: Solanum etuberosum; assembly: GCA_029582245.1. Classification (NCBI taxonomy): domain Eukaryota; kingdom Viridiplantae; phylum Streptophyta; class Magnoliopsida; order Solanales; family Solanaceae; genus Solanum; species Solanum etuberosum. The sequence goes on along the minus strand of JAJONR010001429.1, from coordinate 63,041 downwards.
CAATCAAAGTCTTTATAAAACAAAGAGGAAGTCTAATACACTTATCTCAAAAACCATCTACTACAATAAAATCGTGGACACAGCCCATACAACAATGTTCAAAACTAAAAATGGAAATAACATAAGAAAAGTAGTGGTCACATTCTCGAATTCTATGAGGACTCACCAATCTTCAACCTTGCCTCTACTATAAATCCTAGCCAGGGGGATGAGAGTCGGGAACAACGGACCCTACATTTGGATAAGAAATGTAGGCAAGAGTATGTGTTAGTATAAGAATGTACTAAATATGGTAGCTTGCACAAACATAACATAAATATAAGCATTAGACAACATAAGTCATAAAACATAATCAGTGGACATAATAGATCATCATAACATGCAAGGAGTACTTCTTGAAGTATCCTCAATTTATTCTTACTCATCATGGAAGGAAAACTCAAACAACAATCCAAGCTCATCACCTAACATAAAATATCTTAGCTTATCTTTTAAATACAAGAGGAATTGCCTCTTGCCTTCCTATAATGGACCATGGGTAGTCGCCTCTAGTCCAACTTACTATGGGATCATGGGTAGTCGACTCTAGTCCCCTTGCTTAGGATTATGGGTATTTGCCTCTAGTCCAACATCATATGACATGGGTACTCGCCCCATTTCATTCTAAAAAGGATCATGGGTACTCCCCTCTTGTTCAATTCTTAATTATTGGAACGTGGGTAGTCGCCTCTTGTTTAACTTCAAGGAATAAGGGTAATCGCCTCTTATTCTATTCTAAGGAATATGGGTAATCACCTCATATCCTTCTCATTTAGAGGTCTTGGGTAATCACCTCTAGCCTCATTAATTTCGTAGTCTTTGACTTAGAGTCATTTTAGGTGAGCAATCCTTTCCACCTAGAACCATTCTATGTGAGAAAGCCTTTCACATTCATACATACATAAGAAATCATGTGGGAACATCCTTCCACAACAATCACATCAATAATCAACAATTAATCACATATGCTTCACTCGCAAAGCAATTGTTATTATAAATTATCACATATGCTTCAATCTCAAAGCAACTACTATTGTATCTTATTTATCCTATAAGAATACACTGAAATCCATAAATTCTCCTTTCATAGAGTTAAAACCCATTTTAATGTAATTTCATCTTAGAAACAAGAGTCTAGCATGGGTACATGGAAATTCATCATAAAATCATAGAATCCTCTCAATTCATGCATAATCAATCATAATTCAATCAATTGATTACTTAGAAGAAAACCCTAACTCAAATTAGGAAATTTCTACTTTTCAATTGGAGAACCTAGGGGCTCCATGGATGCAAGGATTCCATGGATGAATAAAGCTACCATACCTTGCTATCAAATCCCACAAGCAATTGGAGAATGGAGACTTGACCTTGAGCCCTAGCTTCACCCTTCTTGTTCTTCAAGTTTTTAGAGAGTGAAATATTTGGAGAGAAAGAAGTTTAATCTTCTTTTAGAATTTTGGGAGAATAAATTGAAGGAACTAATTTCAAGGTTAAAATCACTTATATAGGGGTATTAGACATAGGGAAAATGACGTAGTATAGGGATAAATTAATTAGGAAAAGACCCAACTATCCCTAAAATAACTGTCAGATCACGACCGACGGACTACGACTGACGGACCGTGGATTGACCGACGGTCCATCCTGCATGGCCGTCGTTTGGTTTTCAGAGAGTGGTAATTGGGGCCCTGACCTACGGACCCCTAACCACGGACCGTGTCTGACCGACTGTTCGTTGGTCAGGTCGTGGTTCATGGCCCTTTGGGCATCCAGGGTTACCAGTCGATAGACCACACCTATGGTCTGTGGTCATATCCACAAGTCGTGGTTGGCCTCCGTGGCTGGCAGCTAAAACTCCTAAAATTGTTAATCATGCCCTTACTCGAATTCGGGGTGTTGCATTATCTCCCCCTTGGGATCATTCGTCCTCGAATGATATTCTAGACATCACTAGAAGAATAGGACTCTAAACTAGCAACCCATCATTCATGAAACTTCATCAAAATTCACACAACTAAGGAGGAATATCGACTCAAAGCTAGAACATACTTAAATAATCATAAGGAAGATATGTACTAGACCTAGCAGCCCAATATGCACGAAATCACATAAACATATATATATTAAGGAGAAAACATCAATTCCAAACTATAACATGCTCATATCATCATATCATGTAATCCATATTCAACTCATACTCATATGCATATATCCGAGGAGGAAATGCAATCTCCAAGCTAAAATCATGCTCAATATCATCTAATGAAATCTATAGGCAAGTCACACTCAATGCACAACAACATAAGGAAAATCAATTATGCAAACTCATTTTCTTTCAAAACACAAGTTTTTCATGAACATGCATAAAATGAGAAAATCATGGAATATCTAACACACATGACATCAAACAAAAGTAAATTATGAGGAACTCATTACCTCAAGCTAGAGTAGGAGTAGAAGGAAAAATATGAGGATATCAGGACATCATATCGGCCTCGGCTTCCCAAGTAGCATCCTCAACTAAATGATTCCTCCACAACACCTTTATGGAAGCAACTTCTTCATTTCTCAACTTCTTAACTTGCCGGTCTAAGATCTCAATCGAAAATTCTTCATAAGAAAGATTATCATCAACTCCCAAACTTTCTAAGGGAACTATGGATGTCGGATCTCCAACATATTTCTTTAACATAGAGACATGGAAAACCAGATGCACTGATGTCAAATCTTTAGGCAACTGAAGCTCATAGGCAACCTTACTAATGCATCTCAAGATCTGATATGGGCCTATATATCGGGGACTAATCTTCCTTTTGTTACCAAATATCATTACATCCTTCATGGGTGAAATTTTCACGTAAACTCAATCATCAACATAAAACTCAAGATCTCTTCTTCAAACATCGGCATAGGACTTTTATCGACTTTGCGTTGTTCTCAACCTTTCCCTAATAAGTCAAACTTTCTCCATAGCCTCATGAACTAACTCAGGTCCTATCAAGGCAATTTCACCCACCTCAAACCAACCTATATGAGATCTACACCTCCTACCATAAAGAGCCTCAAATGGTGCCATACCAATACTGGAGTGATAACTCTTGTTATAAGCAAACTCAATTAATGGAAAATGGTTATCCCAATTACCCTTAAAATCAATAAATCATGCTCTCATCATATCTTCAAAAATTTTGATAGTACGCTCCGCTTGCCTATCGGTTTGTGCATGAAAAGTCGTGCTAAGCTTAACACAAGTACCAAGACCCGTTTGGAAATATTTCCAAAACTGAGAAGTAAATTGAGTACCTCGATCAGAGATAATAGGCAAGGGCACTGCATGCAACCTTACCATTTCTCTCAAATACAACTTAGCATAATCTTCCGCCGAATAAGAATCTTTGATGAGAATGAAATGAGTCAATTTCGTCATTCGGTCTACTATAACCCTAATCAAGTCATGTTGTCACCGAATATGAGGCAATCCAACTATGAAGTCCTTATTCAAATCTTCCCACTTCTAAATAGGAATACTAATGTCTTGGGATAAACCTCCCAGTTTGTGATGCTCAAATTTCACTTGTTGGAAATTAGGACACTTAGCCACAAATCCTGCAATATCCTTCTTCATCTCATTCCACCAATAAATCTCCTGCAAGTCACGGTACATCTTGGTGGTTCCCAAGTGAATGGAATACAGAGAACTATGGGCTTCTGACATGATCTGTTTCCTAGAGTCATCAAAATTAGGAATGCACAAACCACCTTGATATCTAAGCACACCATCTCCCCCTTAAGAGAAAGGCTCAACGGATTTCCTAAGAACCGCTTCTTACAATTCTACGAAAGTCGGATCAAGACATTACTTGGCTTTCACATCGGCCACAAAAGACGATTCTGAACCATTTTGAACCACAACACCACCCTTGGAGGAATCCATTAACCGAACACCCAATCTGGCCAATCCATGTACATCTCGTACAAATTCTTTCTTATCTTCTTCTATATGGGCAACACTACCCATTGATAATCAGCTAAGAGCATACGCTACTACATTTGCTTTACCGAGGTAATAGAGAACACACATATCATAATCTTTCAATAACTCAAGCAACATTATTTGGCAAAGATTAAGGTCTTTCTGGTTAAACACATATTGCGAACTTTTATAGGTGGTGAAAACATCGACATGAACACCATACAAATAGTTCTTCCAAATCTTTAAGGCAAAAACCACCGCCGCTAATTCAAGATCGTGAGTAGATTAATTCTTCTCATGAACCTTAACTTGCCTTGAAGAATAGGCAACAACTTTCCTATTTTGCATAGGCACACATCCTAACCCAATTATGGAGGCATCACAATATACAACAAAACCATCTGTCCCTTCCGGGAGAGTCAGCACCGGAACGGAAGTAAGTTTATCTTTCAATTCCTGAAAACTCTTCTCATATTCTTCGGACTAGATGAACATGGCTTTCTTTTGAGTCAAAACTGTCAAAGTAGAGGCAATCAAAGAAAATCTCTCAACAAACCTTCTGTAGTAACCAACTAAACCCAAGAAACTTCTAATATCCGAAGGGGATAAAGGTCTAGGCCAACTCTTGAGCACATTTGTCTTCTTAGGATCTACATCAATACCATAACTTGAAACAATATGGCCAAGAAAAGCTACGGACCTTAGCCAAAACTCACATTTGCTAAATTTTGCAAGGAGTTGTTACTCCTTGAGAATTTGCAACACAATCCTCAAATGATTGATGTGATCATCCTTACTTCTCAAATAAATCAATATATCATCAATAAACACAATTATGAAGATATCAAGGTATTATCTAAACACCCTATTCATCAAATCCATAAATGTCGTCAAAGCATTACTCAAACCAAACGACATCACCAAAACTCATAGTGACCTTACCGAGTTCTAAAATTCATCTTCGGAATATAATCTTCCTTCAACCTCAATTGGTGATAACCCAACCAAAGGTCAATCATGGAAAAGTAACTCGCTCCTTGGAGTTAGTAAAATAAATCATCTATCCTTGGGAGAGGATACTTATTCTTAATGGAAACCTTATTCAATTGACGGTAGTCAATACACATACGAAGTGACCCATCTTTCTATTTGACAAACAAAACTGGAGAAACCCATGGGGATATACTTGGTCGGATTAAAACCTTATCCAAAAAATCTTTCAATTACTCCTTTAGTTTCTTATGTTCTACTGGAGCCATTCGGTAAGGAGGAATAGAGATTGATTGCGTATCTGGGAGAAAGTCAATACCGAAATCTATTTTCCTTTCTGGAGGATTACTGGGTAGATCATCTGGGAACACTTCCGAAAAGTCATTAACAACGGGGACCGATTCAAGAGTAGGTTTTTCGGAATTATAACATGCAAAGAGTACTTCTTGAAGTATCCTAAATTTATCATGACTCCTCATGGAAGGGAAAACAAAAGAACAATCCAAGCTCTTCATCTAATATAATATATCTTAGCTTATCTTTTAAAGATATGGGGAATCGCCTCTTGCCTTCCTATAATAGACCATGCGTAGTCGCCTCTTGGCAAAGTTACTATGGTATCATGGGTAGTCGCCTCTAGTACCCTTGGTTAGGATCATGGGTATTGGCCTCTAGTACAACATTATGTGAGATGGTTACTCGCCCCTTGTCTTTCTAAAAAGGATCATGGGTACTCGCCTCTTGTCCAATTCTCAATTATAGGAACGTGGGTAGTCGCCTCTTGTTAAACTTCAAATAATAAGGGTAATCGCCTCTATTCTATTCTAAAGAATATGGGTAATCACCTCATATCGTTCTCATTTAGAGGTCATGGTTAATCACCTCTAGACTCAGCGATTTCATAGTCTTTAGCTTAGATTCATTTTAGGTCAGCAATCCTTTGAACCTAGAATCATTCAATGTGAGAAAGCCTTTCACATTCATACATTCATAAGAAATCACATGGGAACATCCCTTGCGCAACAATCACATCAATAATCAACAATTAATCACATATGCTTCACTCTCAAAGAAGTTCTTATCATAAATCAGCACATATGCTTCAATCTCAAAGCAACTATTATTGTATCTTATTCAACTGACGATACTCGGTCGAATGAAACCCTTATTCAACTGACGATAGTCAATACACATACGAAGCAAACTATCTTTCTTTCTAACAAATAAAACTGGAGCACCCAACAGAAAGATACTCGGTCGAATGAAACTATTATCCAACAAATCTTTCAATTTGTCTTTCAACTCCTTAAGTTTCTGCCAGAGCCATACGGTTAGGAGGAATAGAAATAGTTTGTGTATCTAGGAGAAGGTCAATACCGAAGTCTATTTCCCTTTCAGGGGAATACTAGGCAAATCATCTGGGAATACTTCTGGAAACTCATTAATAACGGGGACCGACTCGAGAGTAGGGTTTTTAGAATCCACATCCCTCGCCCTAACTAGATGGTAAATGCAACCCTTAGAAATCATCTTTCAATATTTAAATTAAGAGACAAACTGACCCTTAGGCGTAGAATTTCCCCCTTTAGGACAGGCTCATTCAGAAATTAGAACTTGACTACACGAGTTCTACAATTGATAGAAACATAACATGAGTACAGCAAATCCTTACCAAGGATAACATCAAAGTATAACATATCAAGCTCTACCAAGTCAACAAGAGTAACTCTATGGGGCAACGAAACATGACATTTTCTATAAAGCCTCTTAGCCACAATAGAATCACTAACAAAAGTAAAGACACAAAAAGGATCTAACAACACATCTGGAAGTACATCAAACCTCATAGCCACATATGGCGTCATAAAAGACTAGGTAACACCGGGATCAAGTAAAGCATAAACATAAAGTTTGAAAACTTTCAACATACCGGTAACCACATCAGGAGAACCCTCTTTTTCACCACGAGTCTGAAGTGCATAAAATCAGTTTTGCTTAGGAGTATTGGGACCCGAACCACTAGGAAGTGCTTGCTTGCCTTCTCTTCTTTTTTCTTTAAGAATTGGGCAATCTCTTATCTTATTACCACTTTTACCACAACTAAAACAACCATCCGTACCGGCTAGGCACTTACCCTCATGCTTCTTTCCACACCTAACACAAGTAGACATAGACAATGATGATCCACTACCATTCCCTCCTTGAGGCTTAGGGTTAGACACCCTATCTTTGTTGAACTTAGGAGGAGCATTGGAGGAACCTTGAGCGGGAAACCTTTGTCGAAATCTAAGATGACCATGTCCATCGGACCATACATGAGAGAAATTAACATCACCGGTTTTAGCCCTCTTTGCCTCCCTAGACATTTCCTTAAGTTTCTCCGGTTCGATCTATTGTGCATGAACCATGAGACGAGAGATGTCCATGTCATTAATGATCATGGCAGTACGGCACTCTTTAACCACCATTTCAGACACACCCAAAATGAACTTACTCATTATTGCCCTTGAATCGACAATCATTGTTGGAGCATACTTAGACAATTGTGTGAACTTTATATCATATTCCCACACACTCATACTTCCCTGAAGAAGGTTGATAAACTCAAGTATCTTGGGTTCTCTCATCTCAAGGGGAAAGAACCTATCAAGAAAAGAGACCATAAACTTCTCCCAATCAATCGGACCTGCACCTTTCTATCTCCCTTCCTTCCATTGGTTTTACCATATTTGAGCCACACCCTTAAGTTGATAAGTGGCCAACTCTGCCTTTTCCACCGACGTTACTCCCATGATCATCAAAACCTTATAAACCTCATCAATGAACTCTTGAGGATCTTCCTCAACCCTAGAACCATGAAATTCTGGAGGTTTCATCCTAGTAAAGTCTCACACTCTAGATGTCGTCGTACCCACATTTGGGTTCACAGGAACCGCAACCTCCCTATTTTCTTGGGCCATCACGGCTTGAGCCAACACTTAAAAAGAAGCCCTAAAATCCACATTAGTCACTTGCTCGGCCAAAGGATTGACCGGAACTTAAGGAGCTTGGGGAGGAGCTTTTTGTTTCGCATTCTCCCTGACATTCCTTCTAGCATAAGCTCTTTGAGTAGCCATATCCTGTAGAGCATCAGATAAGGATTAGGAGAGAGACCTTATAGAGTTAAACTCTATCACATGACTTTAGAGTAATGAAAGAAATTGAGTTTCCTTCACATCTTGTAGCCTCTCATTCATAAATGTGGTGCGCTTCACACTCATGAACAAGACCCTACTCGACGTGGCTTATGAGACATTCTAGGACCATTCTAAACCTTGTGCTCTGCGTACCAAGTTTGTCACAACCCACAGGTACACCCTAGATGTAACATGGCGTATAAGACCCCGAGGGACCCCATACAAGCCAGTTAGATTTCATAACATAAGAAATAAACCAAAAGAAGTAAAACAACATTGCAAGCCCAATAGTTTTATTGAAGAAAAGTGGAAGTCTAAAAGACTTGTCTCATTAGCCATCTAGTACAATAGAATCAAATTGGGCCTAGCCCATACATCATGTCCAAAACTGAAATACAAGAAAGAACTAAGAACAAAGAATATATGTCCTAGAAGCCTGAGGACTCACCAAGCTCGGGAACCTAAAAATCAACCACTAGCCATGAAACTGAGAAACCTGACTGTCGGACCCTACATTTGGGGAAATATTTGCAAGAGTATGTGTTAGTACAAAATAATGTACCAATTATGATAGCTATGCATAAAACATTTAAATCATGCTAAAAGGGGACATTTCATGACATGCAATTGACCAAGCTAAAAAATGATATAAAAGGGTTAGAAAACATAAGTCATACAAACATGGTCAATGCAAGCTAACATCATTTGAAACCTTGGAACACATATGAGATACTTCTTGAAGTAACCTTAGTTCATTATTTATGTGGGAATCATCCCTAACTGACATAGAGACCATGTGAGCTATAACATGATACCCCGGTGTTTTCCACACTGAAAAGGGTTGTCCTACTTGCCAAGGTAAGGTGCATGAACTTCTAGCTTAAGTGGATCCACAAGCCAATGTCTATCTAGACAATCATCTTATGGGTCACATAGGTAAGGTATAAGGAGATTGCTACTAGAAACTCGACCTCTACTAACGGGAGAGCTTCCATCTCAATATCCTCTCGGTGCTAAGCATAAATCCCACAAAATAGTCATTTCTTACTTGTTCTTATTATCGATGGAGAGGCACGTCATCTTACCAATCCAAGTTAGGTAATTATTTGTGGAAAGGTATCATTCACTAACTAATCCAAGCTAAGTTTCATTAGGATAGCTCTTAATCTTTGATTCAATTAGGTGAGAAGACCTTTCAACCTTAGAATCCCTTTCACGTCATGCTTTCATGTGTTTATGAGAAAATCCTTCAACAACACAACCATAACATCATCATTAATACTTTACTCTCAAAGTATCCTTAAAGCATTTACATAGATTTCATAATAAAATACATAATTTCATAATTACCTTACAAGATTCACGACACACTTCCAATCGTAAACACTTAGAAAAACATGGGTTATATATAGATTTCATCTTAAATTCATGTAAATCTATCAATACATGCTTAATTTTATAAAACTCTTCCTTCATAATCAAAATCCCACATCATATGATCATAACTTGAAAACATGGGGATTACATGGGTTCATGGGGGAAATCATCATAAAAATATAATATTTCATTAATTCATGCATAAGAGATCATAATTCAATCATTTAAATACATAATTAAAAGAACCCATGACAATTGAAGAAACTCCGAACTCAATTGGGGATTTCTAACTTTTAAAATAGAGGAATTTGGGAACTCCATGAATGGAAGAAATCCATGGATGAAAACTATCATACCTTGAAGCCAATTGCTAATATTCAATAGAGGAATTGAGACTTGACTTGAAACCCTAGGTTGAATCCTTCTTCTTCAAGATTTCTAGAGAGATAAATATATTGAAGAGGAGACGTGTTCTTCTTTTAGGGATTTGAGAGACTAATTTAAAATTGGGGGAAATTTGGGGTAAAAGTCTTATATAGGTCTTTAGGTGACGGAACAAACTACATGGTATTGAATTAAAATAATCTGAAAAGACCCCAACGCTCCTGACTTAAAAACTGGGATTGAAACCCGTTTAAGCTATCCAAGGGCCACTCGGCGACTCACTGAGTGAGCCTTTGGCTCACCGAAATTTACAGTGAGCCAATTGTTTGACAAATATAATTAGGCGATGGGGGCTCAACTTGGCAATTCGCCGAATGGTACGGCAAACTCGATCCAGCTCCCGTAAAGTTATAGAACACTGAACTCTGAGATCAAGCCTAAAAGGCTAGGTGGGTCTACTCGGCGGATCACCGAGTCTTCGGCGTCCTCTAGCTACTTCACTAAATGGCTGCGAAATGAATATACTTCCCTTTCCTGAATCCGAGGTGTTACAATAATAAGCTCTAAATGAGTCAAAATCCCCGACTCATCAACACCCCCAACTTAAACTGTTGCTTTCCCTCAAGTTAAACACAAGATCAATTAGGCCAACATGGATGTCTACAAATAGTGCTACTTGAGACTCAACATGAATGAACACGAGGCTCAACCTACACATGCAATGTTTAATTATGCACTAAAAGTTTCTAACTATGATTAGCCATCATCAAATATAGTTCAAGCTCATAATACTTACTCCAAATGCAAATCCATGCTCAACAAGAGTATTTGAATGCCCTCACATCAAGAATGATTCCATGCTCTCACAAAGACCATCAAAGATTATAACTTAAGGAACCAAAATCAACGCTCATACTCTAAATACTAAACATATGCTTGATTTTACCCATAGGCTTTCTCGTATTTTCTGATCAACATATCATTCGGCTTATGTAAGATCACCAAGATATTTCAAGTCTTGTAATTGGGCTGAGGATAAAGGTATGATCATTCTAGCTTAGTGACTTCTACCTTCATGAAGCATGGCTCGAATTTTACTTCTTCTCCTTTACTCTTAATTCTTTTCATCTTCACAACCTATCCTTGCCATATTCAAGCATACAAAATTTTTGTTACAGCTCATCGGAGACCCCTTTTCTTTCAACCAATGCATAATTTATCTTTTTCCATACTTTTATGTTGCTTTTTCTTTCTTCTCTCTTTTCTTATATGGAGGGGTTCCATCTTTTTCACCTTTTTCTTCAACACAAGTCTTCAATGGTGGATTTCACAAACTTCTTGCTCAAATTCTTTCCTCATTCTTACCACACCCCAACTTAGATTTTTGGCCTAAGTTGGCTATTCAAGCAGACCAATACTTCCTGAAGTTTTAGGTGGGGAGAAAAGGACCATTTATGTTCATGTTTCATCTAAAGAAAAGGTTAGGCTCCAATGGTGCTAAGCTAGATTCACAGTCTCACTGTTGTGCCTAGGATCATTTCTTTCATTCACCAATGCTAGTAAATTGGACCAACGGGGCAAGTTATAGGTATCACCAAGAACATATTTCAAGTAAACCTCACCACACAAGGAATTCAACACAATCATCGATCATGACTCTACAAGTTAAGCTCGTGTGCAATGATCATTACAAGACTTACTTAGACAATCGACTAGTCACTATGAGATGCTAAGAGTTCACTCAAGACTTATGAAACTCAATTTTGCCTTATTGGACTTGTACAAACATATCGTTCAATCAAGAGCACTATTCTAGTCATTAGTATTGATCACAATCAACACTCAAATGTACAAGAGAACATCAAAAATATTCAACAATCATCAATCATATTCAACCAACACAAGCAGACAACTCATATCCAAAAACAAATATAGAATCAATAAAAACAACTAACATCCAACATTTAACGAAATAAAACAAAACAAAATAAACAAAACAAAGTGGATAGGTATCAAGATAACGTCACCCCACCAAAACTACTAAACAGTGTCCTCAACGTGAAATCTGGGCATTAGTGTCTTGCTCAATCTGGGTATTAGTCTCCGGCTCTCCTCCAATAGTGGGTTGTGATCCACTAGGACCAATCATCGATGTGTCCCAGAGTGAGGCTTCCATAGCTAACTGGATAAAATCACCCTCAAGGTCCTCCAAATCCTCATACACAACCTTCTCATGAGTTGTTAAGTCCTCCTCATCTGCCTCAGGCGTATCCGACTCATCACCATCATCAGCTATAACAGCATCTTCGATTAGAGTAGCCGGAGGGATCTCAGAAGTAGCTAGCATATCTAAACTAGGACCCTCGGGAATTTCCAATACTACCCCAATACATCGAAATGTTTGTGGACTTCAGCTCATTCGTATCACACCGCAACCCAATAATATCAGCCTTTAAGGCTATCATAACATTCGCTTATCGATCACCCTGCTCACACACCCCAACCCACACGGTGAGGGCATCCAATGCTAGCCCATTAGTTGTAATGAGCTCACGATTTCCCCTCAGCTACTCCTGAATAGGAGCTTAAACAATGGTTATAGTTCTCTTTATCATACCTGGGACAACTTCCTCGACCCTCGAAGCTCGCACATCTACCGAATGGGCGAGATGGAACATTTTATAAAGCATGGCCTATGCCAATAGGGGACGGGAGGCCACAACATCAGTAACATAAGTATCAAGGGTTGAGGAGCTAGGCATACCTATCGGCTCACCGACTGGAGTAGGAGGAGTAACATTAGTTTCCATAGTCTCTACATCGATAGTTGGGGATGTATCCACAGATGTTGCCCTCTTCCTCTAAGACTCGTTCTTCATATACTCAGCCTCAATCCTGCGGATGTCAGTAGAAGAGGTAGGAGTAAACTCAATATCAGTCTTGGCCAAGAATGGCAGTCCAGCCCGGCTACAGAAATCACTTATAAGAATTGGGAAAGGCAATGACTTTATTTGGACCTCAATGGCCATCTCCTAAGCAATAATCGACCCCAAATTAAGCCTTTCTGGTTCAATAATGCACCCCAGCAGTGCAGCCTTCGGGTGCCAAACTATGTACTCATTTTAGAACGGCATCAAGGTGCTACAGATGAAACCAAACCAGTACTGAGAAGCAACATGAATATCCCTCTTATTAATCGGGACCCCCACCTCTATCCGTGGGGGTGACACATCATACAGTAATGGGGAAAACCACCACTTCCAGTCGTCTAATGACTTGGTCTTGAGCATAGTGTTCAAGGTGTGGATTACCCGGTCTTTTGAAGGAAGCAACTCATTTATATCTGTCTCACTGCAATTAAATCTCTTTCCATGCACCTCAACAAACTCTACCGGTGCCACCAATCCAACCTTTTTCTTCCCTTTCGGGAGTAATCGTGCATAACTCTCGTAGAACTCTCTGATCCACATAGGTACATATGTATTCTAGGGCTTTGGGAACTTCTCAAATTTATTTAACCTGACTGTGTCCCACACTGCTGGATATATGTCCACTACCCCATCTGTGGACAACCTCTTCTCCTCTAGAATTCTTCGCATACCGGCAACCTTTAGCCTATTCATCGAGCATGGTAGAGGTGCTTGGACCAGAGGCATTTGTGGTACCTGTTATGCTACCTGTGCAGGAGGTGGTGAAGGTGTCAGGAGTTTCAAAAGTCGTGTTGGATAATTCAATGCTTGGGAGCGCAACTCAGCACGCCTGTGTTTCAATGTCTGATTGTATGTCGGCTTTGAGTCATAGAGTCGAGTCCTAGCACCTTCATCATCCTCAATCTCAGAACTTGATGTAGTGAGGTGGGTGTAATATACACCCATGCTGTCAGAGCTGGAGCTCCTTGAACTAGGACCCACTGGTTGCTTTCCTCTTTCCCGACCACTTGTTTGAGAATGTCGAGGTCTAGTGGGTCGAAGAGGGGCAACCTCAGCAGAAATCACTACCCCTTTTGCCCTTTTCGTTGTTGAGGACCCTTAACTGGGACTCTCAGTTTAGCCATATCTCAAAAGTAGACAAGGAAATGATTAAGGCAAACGCAGAAGTGAGCAACGCAGCGATTTCCAATCACACAATGACACCCATGCAAAAATTTAGTAAAAGCTGAGATCTAAAATGTATGTGTGAGAGTGCAAGGGTCAAAAAATTCAAAATAAGGAGAGGTTTTGAATTTAAAATGGTTGAAAGCCTTTTGACCCTTCAGTTCATGCCTCAATCGACGAGCCTCATTAATGTCGCCGATCCCTTTGGTGATGCGCCTAATAGCATTTAGCTCGCTGAAGTGACCAGAATTCCAACCATTTAGTTGGTCCAAAAGGCGATCAACATCAGGTTCACCGAACTACTCAGCGATGCGCCGAGTGGGTTCTGAGCTCACCCATTTACCTATTTATGTCAAACTTTGAATTTTCAACCTGCACACCCAACAAACGTTATTCAAACAACATAAAATAAAACTTGAGTTTCCTCCCAAGAAGAGCCTTATTTAACGTCGTGGCACGATGTGACCATGGCATCATTCCTCATTTTTAAATTTCACCAAAGTATCATTTGGGAGCCCCCTTTTGGCCTTTGATTTAAATGAGCCGAGATTTGACCCATCTATGTTATGAACTGCTTAATGGATACCGACTGTGATGTGACCATTTGGTTAAGAGAAGAGACGTCATCTTTCATTTCCTTTAGCACCTTGTCCGATCCTTCCACTTTGTTCAAAATACGAGCAAGCATATCCTCAGTCTGGATATTTTCTGGATCAGCCCTTGGTTCTTTCAACTTTTAACGTTCGTGAGGAGGCACATAGAGATCTTTTCCCCATCTCTATCTCTCCAGTTTTTGCCACGGTCACGCCCCTCACGATCTCAATCTCTCCAACCATCATCTCGATCTCTATTCAAACCTTTATTTCTGCCCGGCCTTGGATAGCTCAGACAGGAACCCCCCACTTTATTTGTCAAGAAATGCACCTCTTCATTCTACATGGCCTTAAAGTGTGCTTAATCAAGGTTTACTCTACTATTAATACAGACACCATTCCCAGACTTGCATCAACTTCCCATGACATACTTCGTCAATAGGTCTATTTGGGTCATCATTTTTTCCATATTTTCATCTCACTCTTGATTCTTTTCCATTTGTTTCTTTGTCAGACAAATATTAAAAAGAGACACCTGATCTTTTCTAGTGTACCATGCACGATTAGTTTTAGTCATCTAATCAAGGAGGGCTGATACTATGTCAAACAGTTGTCTCATGATTCCACCTCGAATGAGATGGTCTGCAACACCTTTTTTGAACGTGTAAAGGCTCTGGTAAAAATATTGCAATAAAACATTGTTCGGTAGCCCATGAGTTGGACATTGGAGCAACAACTTTTGGAACCTTAACCATGTCTTATGGATAGGTTCACCATCAACATGCTTGGAGATCTGAATATTGTCCCTCAACTTGACCATCTTTGAAAGAGGGAAAAAGCTTTCGTAAAATACCTCGGTGAGCTCCTCCCATGAAGTAATTAACTCTTTTGGTAGCTCAGTCAACCACTTCGTTGTTTCCCCCATTAGAGAAAAAGGGAAACAAACGAAGTCGGGCTGACTTTTGAGAGATGTTCCGTAAAGAAAACAACCCACACACATCCACAAAGTTTCAGATGTGGTCATGAGCGAGTCCTCAAAAGAGATCCTTCATTTGCAACAGCTGCAACATTGTGCTGGTCACATGAAATACGCGTTGCCGACAGTCGGAGGCAATCGAATAGCACCCACACTTCCCAACTGATCCTCATTGACTTCATGCAAATTCTCGATTTCATCTCTTCACGTGTTTTAGAGCAGCCAACAAGAACACAAATAACATAATTCAACTACCATAAAATAAGTTCACGACTATACATCAATAAAACAATTCTAAACACCACTCGTCGGCAGCGATGCCATTTTTTAAAACACTCAACTACACTTCATCAAATTCTAAGTGTAGGCGGTCGCTAACAAGTATAAACCCAACTAAGAGTTGGGGTCGATACCACAGGGAGTGATACGGTACAGAATTCAATTAGGACGTAAAGATGTGTCCTAATCATTTGTAGAGGTAACACATTTGCAACATTAAAACAAATCACAAACTTTCAAAGATTATTATCATTTGACCTAAAATAGGTGAGGAGATCAAAGTGGTACCTTGCAATGAATATGTGGTATTATGACCCATAGAGGAGAGAAATGAAGGTAGAGCAGTAAGAGGTACCCCGAGAGGGTATGTAGGCAGATGAGGTCCCAATTGAGGTTAAGAGAAATATCTTAGAATGAGGTCTTAGTACCTGCTTATGGAGAGTTCGGTAGTCATGAGATAAACTTTTCCAAGTGTTAGAGTAAAGGGAAATGTAGACCAGTTTAGAGATGATGAAATAGGTCCATAACTTTCAAGTGTCAGCTTTAGACCTAAGGGGGAGATGATCAGATGAGAAATCAAGTCAAGTGTTGAGAATAAGATAGTAATAAGTTCAAAATAGTATGGGAGATATCTTTTCAGAGGTCCTTTTAGTAATTGAGTGATGTTAGAAGGGGAAGGTTAATGTTCTTATCGTGATAATGATGGTGTGATAATTCAATCTAAGGTTATGAATTTGGAGGAAGAGGAGGATGAGGGTTTACTATGAGAAATAGTTAAATGAGAGCGCTTAGTTGGTTCCGAGTAGTAATGCGGCAAATTTTAGTTGGTATGGCAGAGATGATGAAAAAATAAGAACCTCTTAAGCAGCTGGTTAGTAGATTTCTTCTTCAAACTTCTAGAGAGAGAAATATTTTGGGAGGATGAACTTATTCTTCTTTTAGGAAATTGAAAGAATGAATTGAATTGGGTGGTTTTGGGGGTAAAAACCCTTATATAGGACTTTGGCAAAAGGGTAAAACGACATGGTATTGAATTAAAATAATTATGAAAAGAGCCCTAAGTCCCTGACTTAAGAACTGACGAACCACCACAACGAGAGCCTTCACGACTCGTCACAAGTACAACGGGCTGTATTGGCCGTCGTGGCCCTCGACCAATGGCTAAGGAGGACCTCCACTGATGAGGTCCTCTTTGATGACCACCACTACGGCCCGTCAACCCTACCACGGGCCATCTAGGCATCCGTGGGAAGGACGTTGGCCTGTGCTGTCCTAAAGCCTTCTTCACGAGTACCATAACGGTCTTTCAACCACTCCACGGGCTATTAAGGCCTCCGTGGGAGGGACACCTACGAGGAAATTCCTGGAAACCTATAACAAGCCCTCCAACAGACTGTAGTCCTCTTCACGCCCTGTAGGGGATCTGTGGAGAGTTCCATTGTCTAGTTTTGGGTTGGTGAGTTACCCACTTGACCCCTTCCTAGCCCTTTCTCGAATCCGAGGTGTTACAATATCTCCCCTAGGGAATATTCATCCTCAAATGAGTTTCTAAACATCATAAGGAAGGTAGGAACTTAAACCTAACAGCCCAACATGCATGAAATCACATAAATGCACATATCCGAGAAGGAAACATCAACTCCAAGTTAAATCATGTTCAAAACATCATATCATGAAGTATATATGAAACTCATACTCAAATGCACATAAACATGAAGAAATTTATCAAGCCAACTCATTTTCTCAAAAATCAAGTTTTCATAAACATGCATAAATGAGGAATCATGGGAATAGCTAGGACACATGATAGCAAGAGAGTAAACCATGATGATTAAATACCTCAAGCTAAAGTAGGGACAGAGGGAAAAAGATAAGGATAACGGGACATCATGTCGGCCTTGGCTTCCCATGTAGCACCCTCAACTAACTGATTTCTCCAAAGAACTCCACCAAAGTAATTTCTTTATTTCTCAACTTTCGAACTTGCCGGTCTAAAATCTCAACTGGAATTTCTTCATAAGAAAAGGCTATACTTTATTCCAAGACTCTCCAATGGAATTATAGATGTCGGATCACCAACACATTTCTTCAACAAAGAGATATGGAAAACTATATGCACCGATGCAGAGCCATTAGGCAAATAAAATTTATAAACAACTTTTCCAATACGCCTCAAGATCAGATATGGTCCCACATCATGGGGACTAAGAATGCCTTTCTTCCCACATCTCATTACACCCTTCATGGGTGAAATTTTGAAGTAGACCCAATCATTTACGTCAAACTCAAGATCTCTTCTTCTAAAATCGGCATAATACTTTTGCCGACTTTGAGCCATTTTAAACCTTTCCCAAATAAGCCAAACTTTCTCCATAGCCTCATGCACCAACTCGGGGGCTATTAAAGCAACTTACCCCACTTCAAACTAGCCTATAGAAGATCTACACCTCCTTCCATATAGAGCCTAAAATGGAGACATATCAATACTTGAGTGATATTTATTATTATACACAAATTAAATCAAAGGAAATTGATAATCCCAATAACCCTTGAAGTCAATTACACATGCTCTCAACATATCTTCCAAAGATTGGATAGTATGCTCCACTTGGCTATCGGTTTGTGGATGAATGGCTGTACTAAGTTTAACACGAGTACCAAGACCCTTTTTGAAATATTTCCAAAACTAAGAAGTGAATTGGGTACCACGATCAGAGATGATGGACAAGGACGCTCCGTGCAACCTAACCATTTCTATCAAATACAACTTAGCATAGTCCGCCACTAAATAAGAAACTTTGACGGGAATGAAATGAGCTGATTTCATCATTTAATCTACTAAACCCAAATCGAGTCATGTTGTCGCCGTGTGCATGGTAAACAAACAATGATGTCCATGTTCAAATCTTCCCACTTCCAAGTAGTAATGTTAATATAGTGATATAAACCTCCCAACTTTTGATGCTCAACTTTCACTTGTTGACAATTAGGACACCTAGCTAAAAATTCAGCGATATGCTTCTTCATCCTATTCCACCAATAGATCTCCCGCAAGTCACGGTACATCTTGGTGGCTTCCGAGTGAATGGAATATCGGGAACTATGGGCTTTTGATAAGATGTGATCTCTAAATTCATCGACATTAGGAACACACAAACAACCTTGATATCTAAGTACACCATCTCCCCCTTGGGAGAAACCTCTACGGACTCTTTAAGCATTGCTTCCTTCAATTCAACTTAAGTCGGATCAAGACCTTTCTTGGCTTTCACATTAACAATAAAAGATGATTCTGAATCATTGTAGACCATAACCCCACCATTGGTAGAGTCAACTAACTGAATAAGAGCATCCGCCACCACATTTGCCTTACCAGGGGTTTAGAGAAAACTCATGTCATAATATTTTAGTAACTCAAGGCCCTTCTTAATTCATATCCTTCTATGTAAACACATATTGTAAACTCTTGTGGTCGGTAAAAACATCTACATGAACACCATATAAGTAATGCCTCCAAATCATTAAGGCAAAAACAACCGCCACTAGTTCAAGGTCATGGGTAGGATAATTCTTCTCATGAATCTTAAGTTTCCTTGAGGCATAGGCAATGACTTTCCCATTTTACATAAGGAGACATCCTAACCCAATACTTGAAGCATCACAATAGAAAACAAATCCATTTGTTCCTTCTGATAACTTCAACACTTGAGCGGAAGTAAGTCTATCCTTTAATTCTTGGAAACTCTTTTCACATGCTTCAGACCACATGAACTTAACCTTCTTTTGTGTCAATATCGTCAATTGAGAGGCAATCAATGAGAACCCTTCATAAAACCTTGTATAGTAACTGACTATACAAAAGAAACTTTGAATATCTGAAAGTGATAGAGGTCTAGGCAAACTCTTAACCGCATTTGCCTTCTTCAGATCTACCTTAATACCCTTACCGGAAAAAATATGACAAAGAAAAGCTATGGATCTCAACAAAAGTTTGCATTTGCTAAACTTTGCAAAGAGTTGTTGGACCTTGAGAACTTGCAACATAATCCTCAAATGATCGGTGTGCTCATCCTTATTCCTCAAAAAGATCAATATATCATCAATGAACACAATCACAAACATATCCAGGTATTTTCTAAACACCCTATTCATCAAATCCATAAATGCATTGGGCATTACTTATGCCCAACGACATTATTAAAAACTTATATTGACTATATCGAGTTCCAAAGGCCGTATTCGGAATGTCATCTTCCTTCACCCTAAATTGGTGATAACCCGACAGAAGGTCAATCTGAGAGAAGTAACTTTCTCCTTGAAGTTTGTCAAACAAACCATCTATCCTTGGGAGGGGATAGACATTTTTAATGGTGACTTGTTCAATTGACGGTAGTCAATACACATACGAAGCAAACCATTATTCTTTCGAACAAACAAAACTGGAGCACCCCATGGAGAGATACTCAGTCTGATGAAACCCTTATCCAACAAATCCTTTAATTACTCTTTCAATTCCTTAAGTTCTATCAGAGCCATTCTGTAAAGAGTAATAGAGATATGTTGCGTATCTGGGAGAAGGTCAATACCGAAGTCTATTTCCCCTTCGGGAGGAATACAAGGTAGATCACCTAGAAACACTTGCGGAAACTCATTTACAATGGGGACAAACTCAAGATTAGGGGTCTCAAAATCTATATCACTCACCTTAACTAGATAGTGTATGCAACCCTTAGAAATAATCCTTCTAGCTTTAAGAAAAGAGACAAACTTACTCTTAGGCATAGAATTTCCCCAATTCCACTCAAGGATGGGTTCATTTGGAAACTGAAACTTGACTAAACGGGTTCCATAATCAATGGAAGCAAAACATGCATGCAGCCAATCCATACCAAGGATAATATCAAAATCTAGCATATCAAACTTTATAAGATCAACATGAGTGACTATACGGGACAAGGAGACAGGACACTTTCTATAGACCCTCTTAGCCACAATAGAATTACCAACAAGAGTAGAGACAGAAAAAGGATCTAACAACACATCCAAAAGAATATCAAACCTCATAGCCACATATGGCTTCACAAAAGACAAGGTAGCACCAGGGTCAAGTAAAGCATAAACATCAAGTTTGAAGACTTTAAACATACTGGTAATCACATTTGGGCGAACCCTCTTGCTCATGATGAGTCTGAACTGCATAGCATCTATTTTGTTTCTGACTTCCACTAGCACCGGCTGAAGGATTCAGTTGAGTCCATCGACGATTATCTCCCTCTTTCTTAGCAACTGAGGGACAATCCCTTATCTTGTGATCCATCTTACCACAACCAAAGCAATCATTAGAACCGACTAGACATCTACCCTCATGCTTCTTTCCACACATAGAACAAGTAGGCAATGAAAATCAACTTATCAATAATGAATGAGACAAAGTTCTTCCTTGGAAGTATACTCGTTCATTTCAGTGTGGGAGTTACATCAGATTCCATGTTATAACTCACATTGTCTTATAATTGGTTAACAGTAATGTCTGATAAATGAACTATGTTTTCTTCAAAAATCATTTAAAAAAATTTCTACGATTTCCTATATGCATTGACCTTGTTCATAATTTATGACTCTTCTATGAAGGATTTTGTTATGTTTTACCATGTCAAGCATATCATGTTTAATCTTCATCAGATTATAATGCCTATATTTTTATGTATTTCCACATACTAAGAACATTCATAGTACTAATGCATATTTGTGCCTATATTGTCTCATAATATAGGGTCTAATGCTCCTATTCCTGGACATGGTCAGTATTGGGATTTATCTGGAGCTGTTTGTTTGTTTGGATTGGTGAGTCCTCATTGTTAGACGAAAAGGCCATTAATGTTTTATTGCTTTATCCTCTTTTGAGTTTCAGTCTTGTATGTGGGGTTTTGTGTTATGTATGAACAACTCCTATGATCTTAGAAAGGCTAAGTCAAACAGACTTTAGATTTCCGCATTTATGTTTTAGTCTTATACTCATTTCATATTTTCTCTATATGATCTCAACTTGACTTTTAAGTCTTCATCGATTATGGTCTACTCTATTGTATATTATATTTCTTTACTTCATACTTATTTCAAGTTGTTTATTTAGGGCCTCTCAGGATCTTATTGGCCATGTCACACCTTGGGGGTACTTTTGGTTATGACAAACATGGTATTTAGAGCCACAGTTTTAGAACATCCAAGGATGTTTGAAAAGCTCTATCAAGTAGATTCTTGTTCATAAGTTTGAAGTGTGCCACATTTATGAATAAGAGGCTAAAAGGTATTTAGGAAACTTTACTTCTTTCACTACTCTAAAGTCATGCCATAGAGTTCATCTTTATAAAGGTCTTTCTCCTAACCCTTGTTTAATGCTTTTTAGAATATGTCTCCTCGAAGAGCTAACTCAAGAAGAGATGCGGGTGACAACATGGAGCCCAAGGTCTCTTAAGGGTTGGTTGATCTTTTGGCCGAGCAACTGACTCATGTTGAATTTTGAGCAGATTTTCAAGTGTTTGCTCAAGCTATGACAACCCAAGCTAATAAAGAGGTTGTTGCTCCCGTAAACCCAAATATGGGTATGGTGGAAACAAGGGTGAGTGACGTCACTAGGATGAATCCTCCATAGTTTCAAGGGTTAAATGTTGAGGAAGATCTGTAAGAGTTAATCGAGGAAATCCACTAGATCATGGATATTATGGGAGTTACGTCGGTGGAAAAGGTAAAATTGGACCCTTATCCACTTAAGGGTGTTTCTCAAGTGTTGTTCAATCTATGAAAAGAAGAGAGGTAATTTATATAGGTCCTCTTGATTGGGAGAAATTCAAAGTGGCTTTACTTGTTCATTTTTCCCCTTGAGATAAAGGAAGTGATGGTTCTTTAGTTCATGAATCTTTTATAAGGGAATATGAGTGTTAGGGTTTCAGGAACAAGTCTCCTAATCCTCGTAGAGTATAGCTCACAACCAAACATCTGATTGGGGAATGGGGCAACACCCATGAAGCTCCGGTTGAAAGGGAAGGTCTTCCACACCGTATGCCTATGGTTGTAGGATTCTTCGAAAGCGTGAAGCTAAGAAAGAGAGATTTTCCTAAGGAGACATGTAAGCAAACTGTGCACGCTTCGAGAAGAGAAGATATGTTTTCCATTACTACCACAAGAAAGCCGCTCCTATCTTCTAAAGGGTCACAAAGAAAAGAAAATGGAATTGAATGTTCCTTGCCTTAGACTTTGAGTTGACGAAGAGGAATCAAAGAACTGTTGGCCTTACGAGACGCGGGCAACTTTTCTATTGAAAGGCATAGAATTGAGACGAATCTCGGGTAACCCACTATCATATTGAAATTATAATTCTCTATAGAGAAGTCCATATTTTTCCAATCAACTTCATTAATTTCAAGATTTTTGCATCAAGGTATGATAGTTTTCATTTATGGAGCTCTTTTCTCCATAGAGTTCCTAAATTATCCAATTTTAAAGATCAGATTTTCTCAATTAAAGTTAGTGTTTTCTTCCATGTCTTGGGTTCCTTTTAAAGTTGATTTGTTTGATTGTTTTATGAACCAGTATGCATGATTTGAAAAAAATTCCTGTTTTTAAGATGAATCCCCATGAACCCATGCTTAACCCATGTTTCCGAGATTTTAATGATATTTGTAATATGAAAGGTGAATTATGGAGATATGCATGTTCTTAGAAAATCAATGAAATATGATATAAGTTGCTTTGAGAGTAAAGCAAAAATGATGTTGTTGTTGTTTTATTGTTGTGAAAGGATTTCTCCAATAATTACTCAATACATGAATGTGAAAGGCTTTCTCACATAAAGGATTCTGAGGTTGAAAGGTCTTTTCACCTAAATTAAATCAATGTTAAGGAGCTATTCTATTAATGAGGCAAGCGACGATTACCCATGACCTCCAATGATAAGACAACTGGCGATTACCCATGTCTCATGAATGTTAAGAAAAGTGAAGACTAATGAAGATTCTGTGGGAGTTATGCATAGTACTGAGTGGACAAGGGGCGATTACCCATGTCCCATAAACTATGTGCCACCATAGGTTGTCTATATAGATAATAGCTAGTCGATTCATGTAAGCTAGAAGTTCATGGTTCTTACCTTGGCAAGTGACAAAACCTGTTTTCGGTGTAGGGTAGACATCAGATTCCATGTTAATAGCTCACATGGTCTTACGTATCGGTTAAAGGTAAATATCCAACACTAATGAATCAAGGTTACTTCAAGAAGTACCTCATGAATGACTTAAGGATGTTAGTTTTCATTGACCATGTTTTTATGACTTATGATTCTAACTCTTTTATCTCATGTTTTAGCTTGGTCATTGCATGTAATGAAAAAATCCCTTTTAGTATGATTTTTGTACTTTATGCATTGCTATCATACTTGGTACATTTTTTGTACTAACGCATACTTTTGCCCACATTCTCCCAAATGTAGGGTCTGACACTCCAGATTCACATCTCTGTGGCTAGGGATCTCATAGTAGATATCAAAGATTGGTGAGTCCTCATGTTTCGAGGACCAAGAATTTATTTTCATATTGTCTTTACTTTTTAGTTTCGTATGTGATGTACAGGTTATATCGCGATCACTCTATGTACTAGATGGCTTTGAGACATTGTTTAGACTTCCGCTTCATTTTATAAAACTCTTATGTTGGAAAATTATGTTTTAAATTCTATTAAATTTCTATTATCTTGTACGATGTATGCTAAGTGGATTGTGTAGGGCCTCTCATGGTTCTATACGCCATGTTACACCTAGGGTCTACCTTTGGTCGTTACAACTATCCTCCTACACCATGTAGAACTTACTATAGTCCATAGTTGACTTGTAGAACCTCTATCAGTGCAGTTTTCTGCAATCCTTCCCTTTCCAACTTAACATCCAATTACCAAGGTCTTAAAAAATTCTTGATAAGAGCTCGATGTAGGTGGATTAGAGTGGAAATAAGAAGTAGTATTCTTAGAATAAAAGTCCCTGCCAAGTAATTGATACTGAATTTCATGGTTTATATTAGTATGATCATGCTAGGTGTAACACCTTCTAACTTTGAGTTAGAATTTAACACGATAAGAACATATTATTAGACTCAGAACGTGATAAGAGTAGTAACATGCACCCTTGTGGGAACTATAAGTTGCAACTAATGAAGCATAGTATTAAAAAGGAGAAACATAGTTAAGAAGTGTTGCTAAGATTAAAAGTTATCAGCCATATCACTTAAGGCATAATAGTCCAAATCTTACTTCATGCCCAAGGTGCCTATGTTTCATGTCAAATAACTTTAGATATAGTGTGACTTATGTTCATATTTATATCATTCATGCTATATGTACCCATGTCAGTTGGCAAAGATACTCAGAACTTATTAGTTATTCTTTTTCTAGAATGTTATGAGAAATTCCGATCAAAGCATTTGAGACAATAAAATTTTCCTATAGTAACTAATAAAAGCTTTCATATATGAGATTATCGTCTTAAGGTTCCATGCTTATGTTCATGCCATGCACAATCTAGTTTAGATCCAATAAATGATAGTAAGGCTAAGTTTTAATGGATAAAGTAAAGTAGCTCCATTCATTCGTCATCCTAACTCTGACCTTCATTCTGGGATGAATAGTTTCAAGGGAGAGATATTGTAACACCCTACAAGTTTTAAGCTAAGATCTGATCCATTATAGGTGTGTAGCTAGTCCCGAACATGAAGAAATTTCTCTTTACCTAGGCAGTAACTTAAATTCTTTAGTGTGGAAATAACTTTTGAGATGAATTAAGGTTATAGATATCCTCTAGCACGAAAGTTGAGTTGAAAGCTTTTGTACTGATTGAGTTTCAGTATAAGTTTTTATTTTGAGCAACTTCAATCAATAAAATATTCTAAAATATGAAGATTTATGTAGCAATTACCAATCAGATTAAAAGTGTTGGTGTCTTATTTCCAATCTCACCAACCGCTGGTTAATTTGACATCCGAATAAAAAGTTATGATTATTTTACCAAAATGTAGAGATCTGAGCACTCACGTAAGCATGTGAGGCTGGTGTGTGGCCGCACAATGATTAGTAAGGACCGCGCATTGCTTCACACAATACATGATGCGGTAAATTATTTTGGCAACTCACAGGAAGCTTTGTGTATACCATATTTCATATTTTGCGTTTTGTACAAACCATATGCGGACCACACTTTGTTCCATAAAATAGATCAACGAAAATATCTGTCCAAGTAAGTTTTTCATTTGAAAATTTCATTCTTTTGAGATCCTTTGAAGCCTAGGGCTTATATTCTCTTCTCTCGTCGTCCTATATTTCTAAGGTAAGTTTCTCTTATGAAATTCTAAGCAGTTCCAAGTATTTAAAACCATCTTGTTGGATTAAATATGAAATCCTACACCATAACCCTAGGACTTTCAAGAAAAGCTCAACTAAGATTCCAAGAATCGAACTCTTTAATCCCGTGAGCTATAACATAGAATTCGGTGTAAAATTCACACCAAATGATAGAGTCTACTTTCCAAGCAAAGAACTCTGTATCATTCATTGTTGCTAAGGTGGATCCACTAGCTAGGTCAGTTAAGACAATCCTATAGGGGCATATAATTTGGGTCAAGAGAATTGCTACTAGAGACAAAACCTATACTAAGTAAATCCCAACAAAAAATAAATAATCATAATCATATCAAAATACTTGGAAAGACAATATTTCTAGATTACCAATAAAAATCATAAATTCATATTTGAGTAGCTTATTTGAGAATTTTTATTTCATAATAAGATACTTACTTTTCTAAGAATCTAAATCATGATTCCATTCAAATGTGAGAAAACATTTCACAAATCATTGACACTTCATCTTTAAAACATCGTTTATTCATAAATCATTAATTTCATAAAGGATGCATAGATTCATAATCATAATTCATAAGTTCATAATCATAGATAGTTCATATTCATCAAATAGGCATAGGCATGGGTTCATATGAAATCAATCAGAAATCATGAAATTGAGTCAAATCATGCCTAATAAGATTTAATTTAGGTAAATCATAATGAATACAACTCATGACGAATACATAAAAACCCTAGGAAAATTGAATTAAATTCAATTGGAGAATTGATTTTCCTTTGGGACCCAATGGATGAAAAGGACCCATTGGTGAATTCAAACATACCTTAGGTAATCAAAGCCCATACAGTGAAGAAGAAACCTTGAAATTGAAGAACCCTAGAAATCTCCCTTCAAGCTCCTTAGAGAGAATTTGGGGAAGAATCCCTTGAAAAATTTGTGACTTTGAGTGAATAGGAGGGAATGGGTATTGTTTTAAGGGTAAAATCAGTTATAAGGATAGTTATAGGATAAAAATGACAGTTTAGGAGTTAAATAGGTAGAAAAGACCAAAACACCCATAATTAAAATCTACTAGAAGGCCCTATAGGTTAGACCATCCTGTCCATCAGTAGAAAACTTTATTAGGAACTAACTTCCACGAGACCCTTTCACAGATCGTCGTCCTTTCTATAGCTTTTAGAGTCAATCTGTAGAACCCAAGTTCAAGTCAAAAATCTCACTAAGTCCAATCACTTTCCACAGAAAGTTTTCTATGGTTTGTATGAATTCCCACAGTTCATTTTGTTCATCCATAGGTCATCATCAGAGATTTGACATTTACAAAAATTCAACCCAAGCCCTTTTACTGCCTTCCTCCGATTCATAGGACTTCCTACAGTCCGTAGGTGGACTCGCAAAATAAGCATCTACAAAATTTTGCAACTTTTCCTTTCAAATTTGACTTTTCAATTTCTGAGGTTTGACAATATCTTCTCCTTGGGAACATTCATCGTCGAATGGGACTTAGGCTAGCATGATTAGAGTAGGGAGAGAAACTAAAAATCAAACATGAATGTAATTTACATCACAATGCACATAATAAAGGAGTAATCTTCTCCAAGCTAAAATATAAACTTAAAATGCATAAGGAAACATGAGAATGACTATGATTCATGAATCTGAAAGAATGAACCATGAGTAGCTCAATATCCAAATCTAGAATAGGAATAGAGGGAAAGAGATGAGGATACTTGGACATCATATCGGCTTTGGCTTCCCAAGTAGCAACCTCAACTAATTTATTCCTCCAAATAACTTTCACGGAAGCAATTTCTTTATTTCTTAACTTTCAAATTTGAAGACACAAAATTTAACCAGAACCTCTTTGTAAGAAATACTTTCCTTAACTCCCAAACTTTTCAATGGGACTATGGATGTCGGGTTTCTCACACAGTTTTTCAACAGGGAGACATGGAAAACCGGATGTACCAATGCAAAATAAGAAGGTAACTCCAATTCATAGGCCACCTTGCCAATATATATCAAAATCTGATATGGGCCCATATAACGAGGACTTATCTTCACTTTCTTTTCAAACCTCATCACACCCTTCATATGTGAGATTTTCAAGTAAACCTAATCATCAACATCGAATTCAAGCTCTCTTATTTTAACATTATCATAAGACTTTTGTCAACTTTGAGTCATTTTCAGCATTTCTCTATTAAGTCGAATATTCTTCATATCCTCATGCACTAACTCGGGCCCTATCAATGCGATGTCATGCCCCGAAGTACCCCATATACATGTTATGGTGAATAGTACCATGAGAGGCCCTAAACAATCCACTTGATAGAAGCAAGATACTAAAATAAATAAGTACAATATAAAATAAATCATAAAGCTAAAGAAGTCTAAATCATAATATCTCAACATAAGAAAAATCTTAATACAAAACTTGAAATGCAAAAGCTATACTAAGTCTGACATAAGCATTTACTAGATATATGTGTTTGGTACAAAACCCCGAAACAACAAACAATTCTGAAACTGAAATAAAATGAAACTAAATGACTAATAAAATGTGATCCAAACCTTGAACCAAGAAGACTCACCACAAGCAAGCACCGCTGATAGAACCATTCTAGCCATGGACAAATGGAGAAGTGTATGACCCTCTATTTTAACAAAAATATAGGCACAAATATGTATCAATACTTTAAATGTACTGAATATGGGATAAATGCATAAAATGTAAGCATAAATCTAGTAAGTTTGTGAATGTAATAATGCATGAAAAAGTAAAAACAGTATCAAATCTTGATATGCTAGAGTCATAAATCATGAGAAGAAGGTCAATGTAAAACTGTAAGGATCATGTCGTAAGTTTAAACTATTTATTTTAATTTATGGTAGATAATATTAACGACGTATTACCATGGCAACTAACTATGGAGTTCAATGTATTACCCCATTGAAGAGGGCCCTAAATATCTTGCCAGGACATTGAGGATAATTACTTTGTGACTTGGGTACTCGCCACTAAACCCTCTCAAGACCTTAAGCATTGGGAGACTTTGGTACTCGCCTATATTTTCCCTAGTGCATGATTACTAGATCTATACCTACGGTTGCATATAGTTTATGGGATATGGGTAATCGCCACTAGTCTGCTCGGTGTTAAGTACAACTCCCCTTAGAATAAATGTAGTTTACTTAAGAGTACCTCCTTGACATATCATGATCTCATGACTTCTTCATCAAGATACTAATCTAAGCATCTCAACCATGATCATATTTTATATTAAGAAACATTCGGTGGAAGTAACCTAGTTCATTAAAAGCATGTTGATACTTTATTCGAAAGTATCCTTTAGTCTTAACGTTTCCAATTTACAAATCATTCGTGCCATATGTAATGACCCTCAAGGTCATTTTCTCCATTTTCCAATCTTTTTTCAGCATTTAGAGCATTCCTATAGTAATCTCAAGTCATTTATGACTTGCTAAGGCTGAAAGTTTGGTCGTCGAGTCGTTCATTTGGGTTTTACTCATGTTTCCCTGTTTTGGAGCCTTTAAAACATAAATGGTTGACTTTGGTCAAAATTCTAGGAAGAGGACCTTAGAATGCGATTCGAACAGTTTCATTAGCTTTGGAATGGCCAATTTAGGAAAGGGGCATGGTTTGTTCGGGCCTTGAGACTTTTTGTGTGAGTTTGCGCCATTAGGCATTTTATGTTTGAATCTTAAGTGAAGGTTTGACTTCGGTCAAAATTCTTGGTAAACATTCTTGGATAAGAATTTTTTCACTATGGTTAGCTCTGAAATGTTGAGTTTGGCCTACAACAACCTTTTGTGTGGTTTCCTAGGCTTCTGGTTTATTTTTTAACCTTCTTGTGGTTTTTAGCTTAAAACAAATTATGAGTGCTGGACGCACTTTCAAATAAAATGAGTTTGGAAGGAAGTTTAAATGATTTTGTTTAGTCGTTAATACCGAATTCGATGAGGTAGTTTATTTTTTTTGTGTGCACGAGGTTCCGAATAAATCCCGGGAATCATATAAGAGAATTCAAAGTTAGGGAAAACCAGCTACTGTGGATCAGTGAGTTCGGCCCACTCCCTTCGTCACATTGATGAAGGCAGAGGGCTGCGTTCACAAGGGGCAGACAATTTTGGCCTCCGCGTTTGCAACCGCTTCACCGCATTTATGATTGCTCGCCTCACTGGTCTTTGTGGTTGCACGGATTATGCTTGCGTTCGCAAAGAGGTTTTTCTGAGTTGGCTGTGATGTGAGCCTCAAGCTTTGCGATTGCTATGGGTTGGTTGAACTAGTCTTTTAAATAAGACTAGTCATGCAATCAACTTGATCTCAAAAGTTCATTTGGCGATTTTGGGAGCTAGGAAGCTCCAATTTGGGTGATTCCAAGTGTTGGAGGTCCGTGGGGATCATGGCTATGCGTTGGAGTGTTTGTGAAAGTGGGGGAAAGCGTCAGCATAAGGTAATTCTCTCTCTTAAGGGGTTGTATGTCCTCTTTAATTAGTGTTTTTGTTGCTTCTAATGTTTGGTCTAATCCACGCATGGAATTGTGTCCTATTTTAGAAAACAAGCTTGGTTAGTAGTTTAGGATCTTTTGATAGATTCAATTTTTGGATTCATGATGTGGGTCCCACATTCCTATTTTGACTCGATTTTGGGTCCATTTACAATTATTACAATTTTAGGGTCTAAATATCCGTTATGATGTTGCGATCTGTAATTTGATAGTGTGGCTGTGTTATGAGGCATTTTGGAAGTGAATAGATTTTGTGTATAGGATTCGGAGCATTCGTGGTCAACTCGAAGGTAGGATTTGGCCTACTTTCGTGATTGAGCCCTCTAGATAATGCCTAGTATAGATTATATAACATTGGATTGCATGTGCTTGGTATTTAGGCTTCCTCTTGTTATTTCATCTTTTCTTTATTTCGTAGGAGATTTGGGTTTAGTTTGGATGTTTGGATCCCTAGTTTAGGTTTTTAGCGTTGATTGGGGTATATATGACCTTAATTATCATTGTTAGTATTGATACTTTGTGGCCTTAGACTAGGTTTGACCTTAGATACTTTAGGTTATGTTTTATCGACCTTGTAATCATGATTTCCCCGTGTATTGCTTTTATTGGGTCATTCTCCCAGGGGTAGCAATTGTGACCTTCATGGCTCATCGAAGCCGTGGGTTGGCCCTAGCTATGCGTAGTCTCAGAATAGAGCAGTGTGATTGAGGTAGGCCATCACCCCTTTAGTTATTTCCCCTTCTTTGACTGATAACACTTAAATTACTCTTCTAAATCAATTAAAAGAGAAAGCGGTCGAAGTCGATAAAAAAACCCAACAAAGATTCGGGGTTGAATTCCACAAGGAATGATAAATCGTGGATAATTCCTTATCATGAAATTTGGACTTTAAATCAGCTCATTTGTAATTGTAAGAAAATTGGGTGGATGATACCACCAACTTAATATAAATCTTTGATTATCAATTATTGCAATAAATCTAAAATATCGAAGAAATCAAGTGTTAACAAGCAATATGGGGTGCGGGGATTTGAAATGGATGTCACATTATGCTGCTTTATAGTGATAAATATTTATGAATATGCTAAGTAATCTTTATTGACACTAATCATTTTTCGATCTCAAAGCGTCTATGCCTAGAATCTCCTTTCGATCTCATCTAAATGCCAATCCAAAAAATCCCAACACCTTACTCTATTCTCTCTTTCAAGAACAGGTAAAATAGATTCGACCGATAACCTCTCTTTCAAGCAAGCTACAAACGTCAAACCTAAATTGCTAGTATTGAACTAATTAAACACTCCAATAAATTTCTTTGGAGCATCAACCGAAGATAGGAAGTAGGAATTAAGTTTTCACCCTTAACCCTTAGGTTAACCCCATTGTAATTAGACCTAATTCATGTATGAACAATAATAAAACAGAGCATAGCACAATACCCACTACATTAAATCAACACCTAACCTCATTTTAGCACCCTAGATCTCGGTGTTTTAGCCACTCATCACAACAAGTAAAGAAATTATACCTTCCATGAAAGAAGCCATGGGCAACTTGAAATCAAGCATTTACAAGTAAACCCACTTTGGATTAAACTTCAATTTATCAAAATCAAACACCAAGTTTTAAGCCCCAAAAGCTAGAAAAGTGTTCTTTAAAGGTAAAGTGTTCTAAAACTCTTAATAACTTCTCAAATGAGAAATTTTAGAACTCAACCCCCATCATAAAACTGTATCATTTGGGCTATTTATACATTTCCAAAATTTGGCTCAAAATCCAATTCACAATTGACTTGGTGACATAAGTCGGCCTCGTCGAACCTGTTCGACAAATCTCCCTTCTCTTCGTAGCCCACCTTATGATGCTCTAGGCTTTAAATGTTTGAACCTTAGTTGGTGAACTCGATTGATTTAGCCTTACTCGTTCGGCTAATAACTGAATACTACCTTGGTTCGCCTTTCTAGCATTCAATCTTTTCTTTGCACACTGTCGCTTTTGGTGATGTGCATCATGACCGTCGTTCCCATTCGGCGCATCACCGTCTCTTCTATAGTCCACCAACCTTCTTTGATAGACACAAGTTCTATGAACTGTCAATTTGGGTGAGGTCGTGTTCATTTGGCGATCCGCCCTTCTTGTTAGGCGATTAACAATGTTTACTTTGCACTTCTTTTCGTATTTTTGGCCATTCTTTCAAACATTAGTCCTTGACATTTCCTATTTCCTTCATAGCTTCAAATCATCAATATTCTATCAAAATAGGACAAAATTAGGCATTTAGGACACTATTTAATAAGCTAAATGGACATTAAATCAGTGCAAATCTACCACTCATCAACACCCCCAACTTAAACTTTTTATTGTCCTCAACTAAATCAAGAACACAATAACCTCAATAAGGGTGTCTACAACAGTACTCAATTAGAGCTAGCATGCCAGTTCCATAGCAAGACTACTCTCCATAACATGTTACCCTCAATCATGATCAAAAAGCTTCAAATGATGACTAGCTAGTCTCAACACAAACTCAAGCTCACTTTAGCTTCTTATCTAATGCAAGGACATGTTTCAGCAAATGCATTCAAGTTTCCTCACATAAAAAACGATTCAATCCTCTCAGAAAGCAAATCAACTAAGGCATAAGGATTCAATGCAACTTTCACTCTCTCAAAAGAGAAACACATGCAAGCTTTGTCCCATAGGTTTTTCCATATTTTCCAATCATCACGTAACCTAATTCAGCAATATCTCGAGGGTTTTTAAGACTTGTAATAAGGTTGGGGGTTAAGGTATGGTCAATTTGGATCTGTGACTTTACCTTACAAATCAATGTTGCAATCACCATAACAACTTCTCACGTACTTTTCCTTATTTTTTTTCCATTTGAGAACTCAAACATTGACTTGTCACTCAATTTATTTGGATTCCCCTTTTATTCCATTTACTTTTCTTTTTCATTTGCCTTTCTTTTCAAGGAAATTCCGTCACAGTGATTTTTTTATAAG
Source organism: Solanum etuberosum (assembly GCA_029582245.1). Classification (NCBI taxonomy): domain Eukaryota; kingdom Viridiplantae; phylum Streptophyta; class Magnoliopsida; order Solanales; family Solanaceae; genus Solanum; species Solanum etuberosum. The sequence continues at coordinate 29,221 of JAJONR010001429.1, read as the reverse complement.
GAGATGTTCTTTCTTTTTGTAACACTTTTAAAGTTGAGTCTTATTTCATCTTTCTATGCCTTCACTTAGCTTTCATTCATCCTTCATTTCCACACCTCCAATTTAGGATTTTTGCCTAAGTTGGCTATTCTAACATCAGAATGCGTCAAAAGAGTTTTTGGTGAGAAGGTAGGAAAATTTGCTTCAAGAGGCTTTGTTTTTGTTGACAAAAAATAGGTTAGACTAAATTGGTGTCAAAATTGGTTCTCGCCCTCACAAGGTATTCACACAGGATTTATCGATAATTTGGTTCTCTCTTTAAATTGTTGCCCAAGATCATGTCTCACATTCAACAAGATTGAAACAATTGGAATAACAAGAAATATTGTAGGACCCCACATGAATGGTTTCAAGTAAGACCTCACCACACATGTCACTTAACAATACACTCATTTAACACATACTCAAAATGATCAAAAGTGCGATGTTCATTGCAAGGCTCACATCAAAACACTGCTAGTCAACAAAAGGTTCAAAAACATCGCTCAAAGGTGCAACCACATCGATTTCATTCTTGAGACACCAACATTGTACATAATTCTTATCATGAGTACTATTTAATACATCGATATTGAACGTAATTGATTCTCAAATTGGTATCAATGAAAACTTAAAGTATTTCACAATTTTAAACTAATGGGGGGTAGCAACATCAAGAGAGAACAAAACATAAATAAAGAGGCAACATAAAAAAATATGCAACCATAAACAAAAAAGAGCAATATAAACAAAAGTAATACTGCAAACATTCAAAACTTAAAATAACAAAATACAATCAAAAGGGAACTATTGTCATGAAGGCCCTAACCGGACAAAAAAAAGCAGTGTCCTCAATGCAATATAAACAAAAGTATGGCGAGGCTGAGATAAAGCGTCCCCCCGACAGGATATACCTGTGGAGCACTCTCATCTAGAGTCTTAGGTGGTGAAGCCTCAAGAAGGGTATCAATGCCCGACAACAAAATCATTGGAGGCGGAAGGGAAGGCTTAATAGGGGCATCAATGCCCGTCTCAATAGTTGGAGGTTTGGTGGAGTCTGGAGTTACTCTAATAGAACCAACCTATGAAGTCTCTAGATGAGATCTCTCCAGGTCATGACCCAGGGGTACACACTAGATGTAACCTGATGTATAGAACCCCGAGAGGCCCCATACAAGCCACTTAGAATTCATTACATAAGAAATAGAACATAAGAGATAAAGAAGTACATTTCAAGTTCAAAATATTTTATAAAAGTAAAGCGGAAAACTAAACACTTGTCTCAATAGCCATCTAATACAATAGAATGAAATTGGGCCTATCCCATACATCATGTTCAAAACTGAAAATAAGAAATAAACTGAAAACAATGAAAGTCCATCCTCAAAGCATGATGACTCACCAAAGCTCAAAAATCTCGCAATCAACCACTAGCCACGAAACTGACGACCCTGACTGTCGGACCCTACATTTAGAGAAATGTAGACAAGAGTATGCGTTAGGTCAAAACAATGTACCAAGTATGATAGCCATGCATAAAACATTTAAATCATGCTAAAATGGGACATTTCATGACATGCAATTGACCAAGCTAAAACATGATATAAAAGGGTTAGAAAACACAAGTCATAAAACATGGTCAATGCAAGTTAACATCATCTTTAAAACCTTTGAACACATGTGAGATACTTCTTGAAGTAAGCTTAGAAGTATCGCATATGAGTTCAAATGTTTTAAAGATGATGTTAGGTAGCATTGACTATGGTTTTATGAATTATGTTTTCTAACCCTTTTATATCATGTTTTAGCTTGGTCAATTGCATGTTATGAAATGTCCCTTTTTAGCATGATTTAAATGTTTTATGCACAGCTATCGTACTTGATACATTATTTTGTACTAACACATACTCTTGCCTACATTTCCCTAAATGTAGGGTCCGACAGTCAGGGTCATAAGTTTCGTGGCTAAGTGGTTGATTTCAAGATTCCCGAGCTTTGGTGAGTCCTCTTGATTCGAGGACGGACTTTTATTATCTTAGTTTCCCTATTGTATTTCAGTTTTGAACATGAAGTATGGGCTAGGCCCAATTTTATTCGATTGTATTAGATGGCTATTTAGACAAGACTTTTTGACTTTCACTTTTCTTTATAAAATGCTTGGACTTGAAATGTTGGTTTACTTCTGTTGTTCTATTTTATATGTTATGAAAGATAAGTGGCTTGTATGGGGCCTCTCGGGAACCTATATGCCATGTTACATCTAGGGAGTACCCCTGGAACGTGACAAACTTGGGAATCAGAGCATCAGGTTTAGAATGGTTCTAGGATGTCTCATAATCCACGTCGAGTAGAGTCTTGTTAATGAGTGTTAAGCTCACCATATTTATGAATGAGAGGCTATAAGATGATTAGGAAATTCCACTTCTTTCTTTACTCTATGTCGTACGATAGAGTTTAACTCTATAGGATCTTTCTCTTAATCCTTGTATGATTGTACACTGGATATGACTACTAGAAGGTCTTTTGCTAGAAAGAATGAGGGAGAACAAATTGATCAAGGAGCTCCTCCTCAAGCTCTTCAAGCTTCGGTCGACCTTTTGGTCTAGCAAGTAACTAAGGCGGAGTTTAGGACTGTTTTTCAAGTGTTGGCTCAAGCCGTGATGGCCCAAGCCAATAGAGAAGTTGTGAACCCCGTGAACCCAAATGTGGGTACGATGCCATCTAGAGTGAGGGACTTCCCTACGATGAATCCTCTGTAAATCTATGGTTCTAAGTTTGAGGAAGATCCTCAAGAGTTCATTGATGAGCTTGACAAGGTGTTGACTATTCTGGGAGTGACTCAGGTTGAAAAGGCGGAATTGGCCGCTCATCAGCTAATGGGTATTGCTCAAATTTGGATCAACCAAGGGAAGGAAGCAAGACTGGTAGATGCGGGTCCCTTAGAATGGGAAAGGTTTAAGTCCACTTTTCTTGATAGGTTCTTTCCTTTTGAGATGAGGGAGTCAAAATTTCTTGAGTTTATTGATCTCCGACAAGGGAATATGAGTATGAAGGAATATTCTTTGAGGTTTACTCAATTATCGAAATATGCTCTTTCTATAGTTGTCGATTCTAGGGCAAGGATGACTAAGTTCATTTCGGGTGTGTCCAACTTGGTAGTAAAAGAGTGTCGTACGAATATGATTATTCATGACATGAATATTTCTCGTCTTATGGTTCATGCCCAATAGATTGAAGAGGAGAAACTTAAAGAGAGGTCTAGGGAAACAAAGAGGTATAGGACTAATGATGGTAATTTTTCTCATGCTAGGTCCGACGGACATGGTCATCCTAAGTTTCGACAATATTTTTCTGAGAGAGGTTCTTCTAAGGCTCCAAGGTTCAACCAAGAAAGGGTGTCTAACCCTAAGCCTCAAGGAGATGGTAGTGGGGTTTTATTGCCAGATTGTGGTAGGTGTGGAAGAAAGCATGCAGGCGAATGTCTAGTAGGTTCCAATATTTGTTTTTGTTTTGGTAAGACAGATCACAAGATAAGGCATTGTCCTTCAGTTGCTAAGAATGAGGGAGATAGTCATCGTGGGGCTCAACCCTATCCTTCATCTGGTCCAAGTTGTTCAGGTACTAGTGCTCCAAAGAAAAATATGTTCTATGCTTTTTAGACTCGTGGTGAACAGGAGGGTTCTCCCGATGTGGTTACCGGTATGTTGAAAGTCTTTCAACTTTATGTTTATGCTTTTCTTGGTCCCGGTGCTACCTTGTCTTTTGCCACGTCTTAAGTGGTTATGAGATTAGATGTGCTTCCTGATGTGTTGTTAGATCCTTTTTATGTCTCTACTCATTTTGTTGATTATGTAATGGCTGAGAGGGTCTGTAGAAAGTGTCCCGTCTCCTTATCCCATAGAGTTACTCTTCTTGATTTTGTAGAGCTTGATATGCTAGATTTTGATATTATCTTTGGTATGGATTGGCTGCACTATTGTTATGTTTCTATTGACTGTAGAACCCGTGTAGTCAGATTTCAATTTCCGAGTGAGCCTATCCTAGAATGGGAGAGGGGAAAATTCTATGCCTAAGAGTTAGTTTATCTGGTATCTTAAAGCTAGAAAGATGATTTATAAGGGTTGCATTTACCATCTAGTTAGGGTGAGTGATATAGATTTTGAAACCCCTACTCTCCAGTCGGTCCCCATTGTTAATGAGTTTCCGGAAGTGTTCCTAGATGATTTACCCGGTATTCCTTCCGAGCGGGAAATATACTTCGGTATTGACCTTTTCCCAGATACAAAACCTATATTTATTCCTCCTTACTGTATGGCTCTGGCAGAACTTAAGGAGTTGAAAGAACAATTGAAAGATTGGTTGTATAAGGGTTTCATCCGACCGAGTATCTCTCCATGGGGTGCTCTAGTTTTGTTTGTTAGAAAGAAGGATGGTTCCCTTCGTATGTGTATCGACTATCATCTGTTGAACAAAGTGACCATTAAGAATAAGTATCCTCTTCCAAGAATAGATGATTTTTTTGACCAACTTCAATGAGCTAGTTACTTTACTAAGATTGACCTTAGGTCGGGTTATCACAAAATGAGGGGGAAAGAGAATGATATTCCGAAAATGGCTTTTAGAACCCGGTATGGTCATGATGAGTTTTTTGTGAAGTCGTTTGGTTTGACTAATGCTCCGGTGGCATTTATGGATTAGATGAATAGTGTGTTTAGACAATACCTTAATCTGTTCAGTTAGTAGACCCTACCAAGGGTGGTGTTATGGTTTAAGATGGTTCAAAACCGTCTTTTGTGGCGGATTTGAAAGCCAAATAAGATCTTGATCCAATTTTGGTAGAATTGAAAGAGGCGGTGCTTAAGAAGTCCGTAGAGGCTTTCTCCCAAGGAGAAAATGGTATACTTAGATATCAAGGTCGTTTGTGTGTTCCTAATGTTGATGATTTGAGGGAAATTGTAAGGTTTCATGGAGTGCCCTTGTCCATTATCTCCGATAGAGGTACTCAGCTTACTTCTAAGTTTTGGAAATCTTTCCAAAATGGTCTTAGCACTAAGGTTAAGCTTAGCACGACTATTCATCCACAAACCGATGGGCAAGCCAAGCTAACTATCCAAACTTTGGAAGATATCTTAAGGGCTTGTGTGATTGATTTTAAGGGTAATTGGGATGACCATTTGCCATTTATTGAATTTTCTTATAACAATAGCTATCACACGAGTGTTGGTGTGTCTCCATTTGAGGCCTTATATGATAGGAGGTGTAGATATCTGATGAGTTTGAGATTTTGACTCATTTAGGGCTTTGTTTAGATAGTTAATTGTCCTCAAATGCCTAATTTATGCTCCGTACTGATGTTAAAATGTTTCTTTGCAGTAAAGAAGGCAAAAGGAGAAAGGCAAGGACATTACCGGGCGAAAAGGAACTAAAAAATAAAAAAGGCTGAAGATAACAAAAGTTGAGAATTGTCTAAGCCACTCGGTGACTCCCCGAGTGGCACTTTAGCTCGCCTAAAGTTCCAGACTGCCAGCCCTGGGGAGAAGCCAATTTCATGATGGATTTGGACATTCAGCGGACCACCGACTGGATCGGCGACATATTCTGGATCGCCTAAAGTCATAGAATGATGAGGACTAAAAGCCAAGGAATATCGGCGATGAGATGGAGTAATTGGTGCATCGCAGACCTGGTCGGTGACGCTCGACTTACCTCGCCTAATGGTCCTTGCAGCTGAAATTTGGGAAACTATAAATTGAATTCTAAAAGAGTTCAAAGGGTCGAATTTTAATTATAAAAGTCCAGTTTTAGTTTTCTTCGGTTTTGGGAGAGTTTTCTTAGTATTTTTAATTGGAGAACAACTTTGAAGGGTTTTTCAAGTAGATTCAAAGTGGGTTTTTGATTTTTAGCATTTTGGATCATTTTAAAGACTTGGATTGCAATACCCAGATCATGGAGAATGTTTTTGGTATTAATTTCTATCTTTTTATGATGCTTGGCTAAAACTCCAATTCTTGGGGTGTGATTATTTCATTATTTGCTTAATTAGCTTATGGGTATCGTTGTTTAATGAGTTAAATTTTTTTTAATATGGGTTTGATCGATAGCTGAGTAGTAATTTATGAATTATAGTTGCAAATATAATTTTAGCTTAGTGTTTTGGGCTTGTTCGAGAGAGAGGTTCTAGTTCTAAAACCAAGGTTATCGATTGATGATTGTAGTGTGTGGGTTGTTATGGGTTCAGCTCGAGAGAGTGAATCTTAACTCATTCATACCTATCTAGCTCGAGAGAGTAGATAAATTAAGGTTTTGGGCTGTTTTGTAGTTTCAAGCTTGTCGAGGTTCGAGAGAACTTTCCTGAACCGTAATAGTTGTTCGAGAGAAAACTATTGCACCTATCGTCTAGCCTACCCATAGTGATTCAACACTTTATTATTAACCTCCAATTACCCATATAGTGAAATTAGCTTATAATCGATCACATCCCAAGAATTTCTTCCTACTTGTCTAATCCCCTATTTTAGTGATTATTATAGTTATTAATAGATATCTTAAAACCTCCCATCTGACATTCGTTGTCAGACCTTTGATTTATTTTGTTTGATTTCGATAATGTCTACTTCTATAACCGATTAGATTCACATCTTTACTTTCTAATAGAATTTGATACGGTACCACTCCCTGTGGGTTCGACCCCAACCTTTCGTTGGGTTATATAGTATATTACGATCATCTACACCTAGAATTGAATGAGGTGTATTTGAGACACTAATCAAAATGGCGCCACTGCCGGGGAGTGGTGTTATTGAATTCTTTTTTGGAAGTGGGTTTGTGATTTGATTCTGTTATAGTTGAACCCATTTACTGTTTGTTGTTGTTTGTTGTCTTTTTGCACAGGTGATGAAATAAGTGTCACCGGAAGCAATGCAATGGCCAATCCTAAAAATATAGCTTGAATTGGTATCTCTGTTGTGCCACGATGTTAAATAAGGCGCTTCTTGGGAGACAACCCAAGTTTTTGATGTTTTTAATATTTCTTTTGAATAACGGGTGTTGATTGTGCACGTTGGAAAGTTGAAAGTGTAGGAAAATTAGCAGTAGGCGAGCCAAAAGTTCAGTCGACGACTCACCGAACAAGTTTGCGAGCCCGACTTGGACCGCCGTTTGAACCACCCAAATTGCTGGGATTCTGTAAAATTCGGCGAGCTAAAGGGAGACTCGGTGCAATCATCGAGTGGGTTGGCGACCGTGACTAACGTCGCCGACCAGCGCGTATACTGAAGAGTTTTAAAAGGCCAAAATGTTTTAAATTAAAAAATCTCTTCAGTTCCTTACTTTTCGATTTTTGTACTCTCACAATAGCTTTTTTTGTTATTTCTGTATTATTATTCTCACTTAGTGGTATTTATTTCGTTTAGTGGTATTTATTTCGTTGCGTTTGAGGACAACTGCTATTTTTGTTGGCCGGGTGAGGTATTTTCGTACCCATCTATATTGGGCTGTTTTGGTGAATATTGTTGTTTTTGGGTTTTGTGAATGTTGGATCTAATTTTTGCTTTACATATATATATCTTTGTTTCCGATCCATATCGTTCCATTGTTTTGAACTGCAAATGATTTTGAACCAATTTTAAAATTTTGCCACCTCTTGAGTGTGTTATTGTGGTTGTTCTTGTACAAATTTGAGTATCGGTTGTGGTCAATACCGATAACTTGAATAGTACTCTTAATTGAACAAAATGAATGTGCGGCTACGATGAGGCAAACGAAGTTACATAGGAAATATGTGAACTTTTAGCATCTCGTTGTGACTAGCCGGCTGTCGAATGAGTCTCTTGTGATGAACATTGAACGCTAGCTAGAAAGTGTGTAGTCTTGTTTGATAATTGTATCAATGCCTAGAGTTGTGAGGTCATATTGAACATTGTGCTTGATGAAACCTAGAATTTGCTCCGTTGGTCTGATTGATTGAGTGATGTAAGCAATAGACATGATCTTAGGCAATTTTTTTGAAGAGTGAGCCTATTTGTCTACACACCTCTTTGTGGCCAACCTTGTGAGAAGTGCGAACCTTGCTTGGCCCCTTTTGAGCCTAACCTTTTCTTGGAAGAAACCTGAACAATTGTGACCCTTCTTTATCCCTTCACCCATAACTTTCATGAACTATGGTTTGTTTGAATAGCAAACTTAGACCAAAAGCCTAAGTTGGGGCTGTGGTGGAAAAGAAGGAAAGTCAAGAAGTGTTAAAAAAAATTCCCCCTTGTTTATGGATTGTTTTGAAAACGATGGAACTCCTCATTGTAAAAAAAAAAAAAAAAAAAAAGACTGGAAAGGAGAAAAAGTTGTGAAATAAAGTAGTAAAATTTGCAAAAGAAGCGGGGTATCTTGTGGTTAATATGAAGTTGAATAATGGGGTGGATTATGAGAAGATTTGAAATGTGAAAGAAAGGGAGGAAAGTGAATTTCAGGCAATACTTCATGAAGGTAGAAGCCACAAAGCCTAAATGACCATACCTTTACACTAAGCCCCGTTACAAGCCTTGAAAAGACCTTTGTGATCTTGAGTGAGTTGAAACGAATGTTGTTTGGAAAATAAGGGCAAGCCTATGGGTGGAGTCATGCATGTGTTCATCTTTGTGAGTGTGAGAGTTGTACTTGATTCCGGGACATTAAATTGTTGAGAAATTTTGTGTGAATATGGAATCATCTTTGTTGTGAGGGCATTTGAATACCTTTGTTGAGCTTTAACTTGCATTTGAAGAAAGCATTGTGAGCTTGAGTACTCTTGATGATGGTGAGTCACAATTTGAAACTTCGAGTGCACAATTGATCATTGTATAAGTAATTTGAACATTGTTGTATGCATTTATTTTGAGTTTTATGCAGCACTATTTGTAGACATCCTTGTTGAACTGATTGATCTTGAGTTTTACTTGAGAACAAGCAAAAGTTTAAGTTGGGGGTGTTGATGAGTCCGAGATTTCGGCTCATTTAGGGATTTGTTTAGATAGTTTATTGTCCTCAAATGCCTAATTTATGCTACGTACTGATGTTAAAATGTTGATTTGCAGCAAAGAAGGCAAAAGGAGCAAGGCAAGGACATTACCGGGCGAAAAGAAACTAAAAAGATGAAAAAGGCTGAAGATCACAAAAGGTGAGAATCGCCTAAGCCACTCGGTGACTCACCGAGTGGCACTTAGCTCGCCTAAAGTTCCAGACTGCCAGCCCTAGGGAGAAGCCAATGTGGCGATGGATTAGGACATTCGGCGGACCGCCGACTGGATCGGCGACACATTCTGGATCGTCTAAAATCACAGAACCTTGAGGACTAAAAGCCAAGGAAGACCAGCAATGAGATGGAGTGATTGGCCCGTCGCCGACCTGGTCGGCGACGCTCGACTTACCTCGCCTAATGTTCCTTGCAGCTGAAATTTGAAAAACTATAAATTGAATTCTAAAAGAGTTCAAAGGGTCGAATTTTCATTATAAAAGTCCAGTTTTAGTTTTCTTTGGTTTTGGGTGAGTTTTCTTAGTATTTTCCATTGGAGAACAACTTTGAAGGGTTTTTCAAGTAGATTCGAAGTGGGTCTTTGATTTTTAGCATTTTGGATCATTTTAAAGACTTGGATTGCAAATACCCAGATCATGGAGAATGTTTTTGGTATTAATTTCTATCTTTTTATGGTGCTTGGCTAAAACCCCAATTCTTGGGGTGTGATTATGTGATTATGTGATTATTTGTTTAATTAGCTTATGGGTATTGTTGTTTATTGATATAAATGTTGTTTTAATGTGGGTTTAATCGATAGTTGAGTAGTAATTTATGAATTGTAGTTGCAAATACAATTTTAGCTTAGTGATTTGGGCTTGCTCGAGAGAGAGGTTCTAAAACCAAGGTTTTTGATTGATGATTATAGTGTGTGTGGTGTTATGGGTTCAGCTCGAAAGAGTGAATCTTAACTCATTCCTACCTATCTAGCTAGAGAGAGTAGATAAATTAAGGTTTTGGGCTGTTTTGTACTTTCAAGCTTGTCGAGGTTCGAGAGAACTCGACTGAACCGTAATAGTTGTTTGAGAGAAAACTATTGCACCTATAGTCTAGCCTACCCATAGTGATTCAACACTTTATTATTAAGCTCCAATTACCCATATAGTGAAATTAGCTTATAATCGATAACATCCCGAGAATTCCTTCCTAATTGTCTAATCCCCTGTTTTAGTGATTATTGTAGTTGTTAATAGATATCTTAAAACCCCCCATCTGGCATTCGTTGTCAAACCTTTGACTTATTTTGTTTGATTTTGATAGTGTCTACTTCTATAACCGATTAGAATCACATCTTTACTTCTTAATAGAATTTGATACGGTACCGCTCCCTGTGGGTTCGACCCCAGCCTTTTGTTGGGATATATACTAGATTACGATATTCTACACCTAGAATTGGATGAGGTGCATTTGAGACGCTAATCAATCTCTCATAGGTTGGTTTGAGGTGGGTGAAGTTTCCCTAATAGGTCCCGAGTTGGTACATGAGGCCATAGAGAAAGTTCGACTTATTAAAGGAAGGTTCAAAATGGCCCAAAGATGGCAAAAGTCTTATGCCGATGTGAGAAGAAGGGATGTTTTATATTCATGATCGGGTTTACTTGAAAATCTCAACAATGAAGGGTGTAATGAGGTTTGGTAATAAAGGAAAGCTTAGTCCTTGATATGTAGGCCCATATATAAAATTATGAGACGTGATGGTAAGGTTGCCTATGAGCTAGATTTGCGAAATGAGTTGGCATCGGTGGATCCGGTTTTCCATGTCTCTATGCTTAAGAAGTGTGTTGGAGATTCAACATCCATAGTTTCCTTAGAAGGGTTGGGAGTGGTGAAAGTCTTTCTTATGAGGAAATCCCGGTTGAGATTTTAGACCGACAAGTTAAGAAGTTAAGAAACAAGGAAGTTGCTTCCGTGGAAGTATTGTAGAGGAATAAATTAGTTGAAGGTGCTCCTTAGGAGGCCGAGGCCGATATGATGTCTCGATATCCTCATTTGTTTCCTTCTACTCCTACTATAGCTTGAGGTGATGAGTTCCTCATGGTTTGCCTTTGTTTTGCTGTCATGTGTATTTTAGATATTCCCTTAATTTGTTGAACATGTTTTAGCTATGCTTTTTGAGAATGAATTGCATATAGGCTACATGAGATTGCGTTGAGTATGTTTTTAGCTTGGAGATGGTAGTTCCTCATTGAACTTGAATAATTTTAAAATTTCATGCATATTGGATTGCTAGATGTAGTTCCTACTTTCCTTATGATGCATTGAGTATGTTTAGCTTGGAGTTTATGGTTCCTCCTTGGTTTTGTGCATTTTGATGAGATTGCATGCATGATGGGTTTCTAGTATTGAGTCTTTTGTTTCAAGAGGTGTCTAGAAATCCATTCGAGGATAAATGTTCCCAAAGGGTAGATAATGTAACACCTCAGAATCTAGTAGGCTAAGCTAGGGCTAAGTGAGAAGCCAAGAGCCAAGGAAGGGAGTTTGGGCAGCCTTCACCAAGCACTGCTCATCTATCACGACCACCATGACGGCTCGTGGTGGGGACCATGGGCCGTGGTGATGGGCGTGGTGAACTCCCAAAACTACCCAAAATGCTAGACCCTCCCACGAGCGACCAAACGGCTCGTGAAGGCCACTACGGGCCGTGGGAGAGGTGGTGGTGGTGAGTTAGTTTTTTTGGGCATGTGGTGGCAAAACCAAGCAACTGGTCAAGGGACCACGGGCACCACTACGGGCTGTGTGACCCTTGACGGGCCGTGGTGCCTCACGTGGTGGTGGGCAGTCCACTGTAAGTTGAGGGGCAAATGGGTCTTTTTTGGATTTAAGTGAATTGATACTATGTCTTTTTACCCAAGCCTAGGACCCCTATATAAGTGATTTTAACCCCAAAACTCATCAATTCAAGTCATTATGTCCAAAACCCAAAAGAAAATCAAAGTTCTTCTCCCCAAAATATTTCTCTCTCTAGAAACATGAAGAAGAAGAAGAAAGGGTTCAAGCTAGGATCAAAGTCAAGTCCCATCGATCCATGTAACCCCCATGTTTTCAAGTTAGACCTATTAGATTCCGAGGTGTTACATTATCATTTTATGATGATTTCCCCATGAACCCATGTCACCCCTATGTTTTCAAGTTATGAATCATATGATGTGGGTTTTGATTGTAAAGGAAGAGTTTTATTAAATTGAACATGTATTGCTAGCTTTACATGAATTTATGATGAAATCTATATATAACCCATGTTTTCTAAGTGATGATGATTTAAAGTGGGTTTTGAACCTTGAAAGATGAATTATGGACTTATGCATTTTCATATGAAATCTATGCAAATGTTTTAAGGATGCTTTTAGAGTAAAGTATCAATGAGGATGATCATGATGTGTTATTGAAAGAATTTTCTCATATACACATAAGATTATGATGTGAAAGGTTTTCTCACATAATAAGGATTCTAAGGTTGAAAGGCTTTCTCACCTAGTTGAATCAAAGATTAAGAGCTATGATGAAAAGATCATGGACGGTGAAAGGTTTTCTCAAGCATGGTCTAAAGAACTATCCTAATGAAACCTAAATTGCATCGGTCATTGAATGGTAACTTTTCATGGAGAATGACCTATATTGGATTGGCAAGACAACATACCCTTCCATGGTTAATAAGAACAAGTAAGAAATGACTATTCTGTGGGATTTATGCTTAGCACCGAGAGGATATTGAAATGGAAGCTCTCCCATTAGTAGAGGCCGGGATTCTAGAAGCAATCTCCTTATCCCTTACCTATGTTCCCCCATAGGATGAATGTCTAGTTAGACATTAGCTAGTGGATCCACTTAAGCTAGAAGTTCATGGTTCTACCTTGGCAAGTAGGACAACCATTTTCGGTGTGGGAGACACCGGGGGATCATGTTATAGATCACATGGTGTCTATATCGGCTAAGGCTAATCCCCAACATTAATAATTAACTAAGGTTACTTCAAGAAGTATCGCATATTAGTTCAAAGGCTTTAAAGATAATGTTAGCTTGCATTGACCATGATTTTATGACTTATGTTTTCAAACCCTTTTATATCATGTTTTAGCTTTGTCAATTGCATGTCATGAAATGTCCCTTTTTAGCATGGTTCAAATGTTTTATGCATAGCTATAATACTTGGTGCATTATTTTGTACTAATGCATACTCTTGCCTACATTTCCCCAAATGTAGGGTCCGACCGTCAGGGTCATCAGTTTCGTAGCTAAGTGGTTGGTTTTGAGATTCCTGAGCTTTTGTGAGTCCTCATGATTCGACGATGGACATTTATTTTCTTTGTTTTCCTATTGTATTACAGTTTTGAACATGATGTATGGGCTAGGCCCAATTTCATTCGATTGTATTAGATGGATATTGAGACAAGACTTTTTTTAGACTTTCGCTTTTCTTTATAAAATGCTGGGACATTAAATGTTGTTTTACTTCTATTGTTCTATTTGATATGTTATGAAATATAAGTGGCTTGTATGGGGCCTCTCGGGGTCCTATACGCCATGTTACATCTAAGGGGTAACCCTGGGTCGTGACAGTCACCAAGAAGAGGAGTATGAATTTTGAAACAATTGAGGAGTCTCATAGTTGTAGTGCCATCATGACAATCAATGTGGTTATCAAGAAAGCTGATACGGGAGCATTTACTATTGCTTCAATTTACCAAAGCGTTGTGTGATTTGGGGGCAAGTATTAACTTGATGTCGTATGCCATTTTCAAACAACTTGGTTGGGGAGAACCTAAGTCTACAACAATTCGTCATCTCATGGCCGATCGATTTATTAAGCATCCTATTGGCATACTTTATGATACTTTGCTGAAAGTGGATAGGTTCATATTTTTTGCCGAATTTGTAATTTTGGACTTCTAGATTGATACCGAGGTACCTATTATTTTAGGTAGACCGTTCTTGGCTACCGGAAGAGCCCTTGTGGATGTTGAAAGTGGTGATTTGAAATTTTGGGTAAATGATGAGGAGGTTACTTTCAATGTGTGCAAATCAATGAAGCAACCTAGTGACATTCATGTGGTCTCAACCATCGATGTGATTGACGAAGAAGTGGCTAGTGTGAGTGAAGTGTTTTCTGTTTGTGAGCCCTTAGCTGCCGTCCTTTCGAATTATGATGAGGAAGAAATTCAAGATTATGATGAAGGTGTGGCTGCTCTGTCTAGTTTAGGTTCTCATTCTAAAATCCATTGGCTCTTGCCTTAATACAATCGAGTACTAAATATGATAGCTAGCACAAACAACATAAACATCTTGGTTGAAAGGATTGCTCACCTAAAATGAATCTAGACTAAAAGACTATGTAATTGATGAGGCTAGAGGCGATTACCCTTGACCTCCCTAGGAAAGGATATGAGGCGATTCCCCTATTCCTTAGAATTGAACAAGAGGTGAGTCCCCATGTTATTACGATGATGAATAGACATGGAGGCGAGTACCCATGATCCTTATGAAACGGTGTGGAAGTGAGTACCCGCAATCTAAGAGTAAGTAAGAAAAGAGGTGAATACCCATTAGCCTTTGTAAGTTAGGCAAAGAGGTGAATCCCCTTGTCTTTAAAAGTAGGTATGAATTATGAGAACTATGGTGTAAAGAATGAATAGCTTGGATTGTTGCTTGAGATGCCTTCCATGAGGTAAGTTGACTAGAGGCGGATGACCCAAGTCATGACTAAGGATGAGTAAGGTTGCTTGATAAGTATTCCTTTATTTATTATGATGATGATTTATGTGCATTGATTATGCTTATGTTTTGTATGACTAACCAAGATGTTTATGTTGTTTATGCTTGCTATCATATTTAGTATTTGATTATACTACGATAACCGGCTAGTCACAACAAGATGCAAAAAGTTCACACATTGTCTATGCAACTTCATTTGGCCTCATCGTAGCCGCGCATTCATTTTTGTTCGATTAAGAGCACTATTAAATCATTGGTATTGATCATAACCGATACTCAAATTTTCACAAGAATAGCCATATTCACACAAAACAAGAGGTGTTAAAAAATTTCAAACGGGTCAAAAACCATTTTCATTTCATAACAAGGAGCCATAAACTCAAACATCCATAAAACAAGATCAACACATAAAACCAAAAACAAACCCAAGATACACAAATATAGTCATAAGAGGTAGGTATTGAAATACCTCACCTCACCACAATCAAAAAGGCAGTTGTCCTCAAATGAAACAAAAATATTCAAAAGTCAATAAAAATGACAGAGAAGGAGGTAAAGAAAGGTCTTGTCTATACAGTGGCTCCATCTGTCGCCCGGTGCAACACTATGATCCTAGGTATTAGTACCTAGTGTAACAGCGACACTGGGTTTATCTGCTAATGAAATCTGTACGACTGAATGGACCATGGCCTCCTCAACCTCTGTGAGGCCCTGATAAGTAGTCTCCTTATCGGAACCGAGTTACTCCTTATTAGTCTCAGCCTCGGACTCGGCAGCAGCCACCTCATCAGCTCGAACCTCATCTCCGGTGGTAGCCTGAGGCACATCAGAGTCACTTGGCATATCGGGGATCTCCACAGTCCCAAAAATCATAGAAATATCTGTGGACTTCAGCTGATCCATGACCTTCCTCAATTCAGCAATACCGGGGCTGCCTGCTTCTTCTCAGCCTCATCCTTTAGATACTAAGCCTCAATCCTCTAGATGTCGGTACTGGAGGTGGGAATCACTTCCACGTCCTTCTTCTCATTGCGAGGCACCTGGGCTCGTCTGCATAACTTGGTGATCAACACCTGGAATTGGAGTGAAGCCTGATGCTATCTAGCCCTCATGGCCATTTCTTGGCCAATGATCATCCCCAAGTTTAGCCTTGTCCCATCAATGATGCAACCAAGACAAGATGCTTTCATGTGGTGGAGAATAGAATCATTCTGGGATTGCATGATAGAACTGCTGATGATGCCAAATCAGTAACTTGCTGCTACATTGCGGTCTTTCTTTTCTATGGGTGCTCCAACCTCGATCCACCTAGGAGTACCGTCAGATAAAAGAGGGGCCAACCACTTTTTCATAGTCTCCAACGTTCTTGTCCTAATCATGTATTGATAGTCATCCTCAATATCCTTTGTACACTCCAGAACTGCATTGATAGCATCAATATCACACTTCGCTTTCTTGCCCCTGACAACCACATAATCTACCGTCTTGAATGTCGCGGCCTTCTTCTTCCTTTATGGCACTAGAGCTCCATAGGCACTGTAAAACTCCCGGACCCAGTTAGGAATGTAAGGGCCGCGGGTTTTGGTGAAGATCTGGAACTTGTGAGACTGTAAGGTGCGCCAGATCTCTGGATATCGGTCCATCACTCCATCTGTAGACAACCTCTTCTCCTCTATGATCATCCCTAGTCCCTCGGCCATTAATCAGTTCATAGACCGGGGAGGAGGACCCTGTGCAGGTGGTACTGGGACCACAGCCTGATCTGGGACAAAAGGAGGAGTAGGGGTCTCAAGCATCCTGATCCTAGACGGATTATGCATCCTCTTGGAGTGCAGCTCAGCAGTCCGGGCCAGTAGCAGCTGCTCATCCTCAGGCTCAGAGATGTCAGCCTGAGGGTCTCACTATCAGAAGTGGTGAGGTGAGTGGGGATCCTCATGAGCTAGACCTCCAAACAAACCCTTCAGTTGTAAGAGCTACAACATGGTTCCTGTAATGTGGAACACAGCGTTCCCTTCAGCTGGAGGCAAGCGAATGGCACCAATACCACCCATTTGATTATGGTCATTGACATTCGGTTCATTGACATCGTTGAGATTTCTGATGTCATCTTGGTGGCCATCTTGGCTACCATTGTTGTCGTTTACGCTCATTTCCTCTGTTCAATAAACAACACAAAAACAAAACTAAAAGTTATTAGATTAAACTATGACTAACTAGAACACAATTCAACTTCACCAAAAGAATTTCAAACAACACCACTCCCCGGCAGCGGCATTATTTTGATTAATAATGTTTCAAAGACACTTCATCCAATTCTAAGTGTCAACGGTCGTTAATCAGTATAAAATCCAACTAAATGAGATGGGGTCGAATCCCACAGGGAGCGGTACGTGTTTCAGATTCAATTGGGAAGTAAGAATGTGGTCAAATCAGTCATAGGAATAAAAATTATCAAGTAAAAACATCATGCAAATCAGGGGGTGACACGAATGTCAAATGGGGGTTTTGGTTTTGATTTTCAACTACAAAAAGCAGTCACAAACAATACAAATTAACAATAATGAGGCGGGTTCTTGAGATGTGATTGATTATAGGCTAATGTAGACATATGGGTAATTGCAACTATTAGAAAATAGCTAAGTATTAGTGAGTAAGCTAGGCTATAAAGGAGGTAAACTTTCTCTCGAATAATTTACCCCGAATCAAGTTAATTTCTCTCGAACATCAATAAGCATGCAAATTAAGAACAACCCACATCTTAGTCCATTCATTCTCTCGAGCTGCTTGTGTGGAAAACTGATTAGGATTCACTCTCTGGAGCTAAATCCAGGTCAACCCAATACCCACAGACCATCAATCAAAAACCTTAGTTCTAAAACCTCTCTCTCTAGCGAGTCAAGAACACAATGGTAGAACTGCATTTGCAACTACAATTCTTAAATTAAACCACAATAAATTATTGAACTCACTTTTAAACTAATAATTAGAAATACCCATAAGCTAAATCAGCCCATAATCACATAATCACACCCCAAGAATTGGGGTTTTAGCTATACATTATAAAAAGATAAAAACAGTTAACAAATTGAGTTTTCATCAACTAGGTAAGAGTGATTTCGTCTTTACAATGGTCCAAATTGATGAATCTCAAAGACCCACTTCTAATTTCTCAAAAGCAAATTTCTTCAATCATTCAAAGCTAAGGGAAAAACTATAGAAAAACTGTTCTCCAGAGTAATTGATAAAAAGTTTGATGATAGATATGAAAATTGATATTAACTAAAATTTTCAGAAACGTATTTATTGTCGCCGAAAATAAGCTACTAAAACTCATTCGGCAAAGTAAGTCGGGTTCGCCGAACCACTCGGCGAGATTCCCTTTGGTCACTTCCATCGCCCTTCTTCCTTGGCATTCAACATCCTTAAGGTCTGTAACTTTAGGCGATCTAGCACTGCATCACGTAACTACTAGGCGATCCACCGACTGCTCCTTTCTCTCACCGACTTAGGTTCTTCCCTCAGGGCTTGGCACACTGGAACTTTGGACGGTCATACAGCCATTCGGCAATTCGCCAAGTGAACTTGGCGATCACCAGGCTTGGCTTTCTTCATTCTTTCAGCTTGTTTTGTTCCTTTTTTCATGTTAGTGTACTTACTTTGTTCCTCAATCCCAATTCCTGTAAAATCAATGATTTAACATCAGTTATTGGCACAAAATAAGCATTTGCGGACATTAAATCTATATAAACAAAGCCCTAAATTAGTCCAAACCTTGGACTCATCATTTGTTCTTGGTCAATGATAAGGGAAGCTATTGCACCTGGTCAATTATGCGAGTAAAATTTTGAATGTAGATAAAAAGAATTATACCGTCACTGAACAAAAATTACTAGCAGTCGCGTATGCTTTTGAGAAGTTTAGAACGTATTTGTTGGGTACTAAAGTGGTGGTGCACACGGATCATGGTGCAATTCAATATATGATGGCTAAGAAAGATGCAAAGCCAAGGTTGATTCAGCGGGTGTTGTTGTTGCAAGAGTTTGATTTTGAGGTCAAGGATCGAAAATGGTGTGAGAACCAAGTGGCGGACCACTTGTCAAGGCTGGAAACCAATGTTGTTGTTCCTAGTGAGAGGAACATTGAGGAAGCATTACCCGACGAGGCAGTGATGAGGGTAACCCATGGAAATCCACCCTGGTAAACTGACTTGTAAAATGTAGTATATGGGATCCTTCCCGATGGACTTAATTTGTACCAACGGAAGACGTTTTTGTTCGACGTGAAGAAATACTTTTGGGACGAACAATACCTATTTCCGGAATGCGTAGACCACATAATTAGAAGGTGCGTAGCGGAAGTGGAGGTCAATGCAATTCTCGATGCCTGCCATGCATCGCCAGTCGGTTGACATTATAGGGGGTGCGCATAGCCGCTAAAGTGCTTCAAAGTGGTTACTATTGTCCATCATTATACCAAGATGCTCACTCTCCCTTTAAGAAATGTATTCAATGCCAAAAGTAAGAAGGAGTGTCGATAAAGCATGAGTTACCTCTTCATCCTATTCTAGGGGATGAGTTGTGTGATGTCTGGGGAATCAACTTCATGGGGCCGTTTGTGAGCTCTTTTGGAAATAAGTATATCGTGTGGTGGTTCACTACGTTTCTAAATGGGTAGAGGCTATAGCTTTACCAACAATGAAGGGAAGAGTGTTGTGCAATTCTTGAAGCGATACATTTTCACATGTTTTGGCACTCCGCGTGATATTATTAGTGATGGAGGGTCTCATTTTTGCAACCATTTGTTTACTTCATTTTTATGAATATATGGAGTTAAGCATAAAGTCGCGACCCCTTATAATCCGTAGACAAGTGGACAAGTTGAAGTATCAAATTGAGAAATCAAGCGAATTCTTGCAAAAATAGTCAATGTAAATTGGACTGACTGGTCTCGGAAGTTAGATGATGCTCTTTGGGTGTACCACACCACTTTCAAGACTCTAATTGGCATGTCGCCATACCAATTGGTATTTTGAAAGTCTTGTAACCTAATCCAGGTTGAACACAAGGCATTCTGGGCATTGAAGGAATTAAACTTGAATTGGGGGGAAGCTTCATAAGGTAGAGTCAATTAACTCTATGAATTGGAAGAATTCCAGCTGCGAGCGTATGAGAGTTCAGCCCTTTACAAGGAGAAAATGAAGAAGTGGCGTCATACAAAAGTCATTCAGCGAGAGTTTAAAGTTGGTGATCCTTTTTTTCTTTATAACTCTAGTTTGAGACTCTTTCTGGGTAAACTCAAATCAAAGTGGTCAGGCCCCTTCAAAGTAACTCAAGTGCTCGCAAATGGGGCAATTGAGGTTGAAAGCAAAGAAAGATCGTCATTCAAAGTAAATGGGCAACGCTTGAAGCTTTATTTTGGAGACTATCTGAATATCTCAATAATTTAAGTGGTGTATTTGGAAGATGCTTGAAAGCAATTCCACGCCGAGCCACGACAATAAATAAGGCGCTTCTTGGGAGGCAACCAAAGTTTTAGTTGTTTTTGAATAACGTTTGCTCAATGTGTAGGTTCAAGTCCTTATTTTTGAAAGAATGGCAAGTGGGCGGTGGACCGACCCTTTCGGCAAATCGCCAATCGGTCCACCAGATCACCAAGTGCAGCGCCTCTCCTAGGGCCATCTTTGAGACTCATTATGGAAATTTTGGCGAGATGCATGATTTTTGGTGCACCGCAAAACCAGTTGGTCAGGTAGACTGAGTTCTCCTTTTTTCCCCAGCTGGAGTGCTAACTTTTTGTATATTTCAGCGAGCCAACTTCAACTCGACGGCTCACCGAGTGGTTTGGCGTATCCCAAAATTGCTCACCGATTGGGCGTGAAGTGAAGAGTCTCTCCTACTCTAATCCTTTCATTCAGTGATCCTTACTTGCCCGTATTGTTAGTTAAATTTGTTGTATTTGCATTGAGGGCACTGCATAGCCTTTCTTGGGGGGGGGGGTATGTGTGAAGGTCTCAGCATTATTATCATATATCCACTGACCCACCTCCTAATTTCTAATGTTGTGAATAGTGTGGCTGTTCTCTTGCATATTTGAGTATCGGTTGTGATTAATATCGATGAATTGAATAATGCTCTTGATTGAATGATATCTTCATGCAAGTCCAATGAGGCAAAGTTGAGTTCCATAAGTCATGTGTTGACTCTTAAAATCTCATTGTGACTAGTCGATTGTTGAAGTGAGTCTTGTGATGATTGTTGCACGCGAGCTTAACTTGTGGAGTCTTGATTGATGATTGTGTTGAATGCCTTTGTGGTGAGATTTTCTTAAAATATGTGCTTTGTGATACCTAGAACTTGCGCCGTTTGTCAAATTGACTAACGTCGGTGCATGAAAGAAATGATCTTATGCACAAATCTTTGAGAGTGAACCAAATTGCTATTATACCTCTCTGTGAAAACCTTGTGAGAGCGTCAACCTAGTTTGCACTATTTGATCCTACCCTTTCTTTGAATGGAATATGTACACATTCAACATCTTTCTCCCCACATAAAACCTTCATGAAGCTTTTGTTCATTTGAATAGCCAACTTAGGCCAAATGGCTAAGTTGGGGGTGTGGTAAAAAAAAATAAGGCGGGAAGATGAGCAACAACTTTGTGAAATTTCACCCTTGAGTAATTGTGTTGAAAATGATTTTGAAAAAATAATATGGAACCCCTCCATATATAAAAAAAAAGGTAAAGCAAAAGAAAGAGATTGAAAAAGAAATCCATGATGGAAAGAAACGGGTGTCCAATTAGCAATACAAGAACCTTTGTGCTTGAAAGTACTTAGGGTGGATTGTGAAAATCAAAAGAGTGGAAGAAAAGGAGAATAAGTGAAATGGAAGTCATGCTTTATGAAGGTAGAAGTCACTAAGCTAAAACAATCATACCTTTACCCTCAGCGCCATTACAAGCCTTGAAAGACCTTGGTAATCTTGATTTAGCCGAATGACATATTGATTGAAAATACGGGTAAGCATATGGGTAGAATCATTCATGTGTTTATCTTTGAGAGTGTGCGAGTTGATTTTGATTCCTTAAGTCTTCAATTTTGATGAGCTTTGTGTGGGCATTCTAATACTCTTGTTGAGCTTGAATTTACATTTGAGGCAAGCATTGTGAGCTTAACTTCTATTTGATGATGACTAGTCATATTTTCAAACTTTTAGTGCACTATTGAACATTTCTTATTAAGATTAAACTTCGTGTGCATTCATGTTGAGTCTCCAGTAGAACTATTTGTAGACATCCCTTTTGAACAAATTGATCTTGTGTTTTACTTGAGGACAAGCAAAAGTTTAAGTTGGGGGTGTTGATAAGTCAAAGATTTTAACATATTTAGGGCTTAATATTCAGGGATTTAGTGTCCTCAATGCCTATTTTATGCTCATAACTGATGTTAAACTATTAATATGCGGAAATGAAGGCAAGGACATTATGAGGCAAAAAGGAGTGAAAAAGATGAAAAAGTTGAAGGAAAGAAAAGTTGGTACTCGCTAAAGCCACTCAACGACTCGCCGAGTGGGCCTTCAGCTCGCCTAAAATTCTAACATGCCAGCCCTAGGACAATACCAACTTGGTGAGCAAAGGATTAGTTCGGTGACACGGTAAAGGGATCGTTGATACCAACCAAGCTCGCCGAAGATTACAGAAACATTGGGTTAAAAGCCACGCCAAGAAGGCGAGAAGAGGAGCATTCGGCGCATAGCCGATCAGGACGGTGAGCCTGACATACTTCGCCAAAATTTATAGAACAAATTTGTAGAAAGACACGCCAAAAAGGCGAGAAAGGGAGCACTCGGTGCATCGCTTATCAGGTCAGCGAGCCCGACTTACTTTGCCGAGTTGACTCTGTGTTGAAATTCTAAGAACATATAAATGCAATTATGAAAAAAAGAGAGGAGGGCTGGAAAAGTTCCCACATTGTTCATTGCTTGGTTTTTGATCTTTTACATTCTAGAAAATTGTTTTTACATTTTGGAGAAAAGATTTAGGGT
Source organism: Solanum etuberosum (assembly GCA_029582245.1). NCBI lineage: Eukaryota > Viridiplantae > Streptophyta > Magnoliopsida > Solanales > Solanaceae > Solanum > Solanum etuberosum. The sequence continues at coordinate 6,412 of JAJONR010001429.1, read as the reverse complement.
TTGTGAGATTTTTAGCTTTAATTTGAGGATTTGTAGACTTGCGGATTGTTGCCCAATCTGATGGAAAACTTCGTTGGTAACGATTTATTGTTCTTTATTATGTTTGGATAAAACCCCCATTCTTGGGGGTGTGATTATGTAGTCGAATGCATTTATTTCTTAATAGGTGTTGTTAGTTACTCATTTTATTGTTGTTTTAAAGTGGGTTCGGTTAATAATTCATATTTTAATTGAGAAATTGTAGTTGCAAATGCAATTCTATCTTTGTACTATATTCTTGATTGAGAAAGAAGTGTTAGAGTCGAATTGTAAGTTGATGATTATATTGATTGTGTTGTTACGGATCTAGCTTGAGAAAGTGGGTTTGAATGCAATCTTACAAATCTAGCTTGAAATAGTGGATTGATTAAGGTAATGGGTTGTTAAATTGTGTTGTACTTGTTGAGGTTCGACATAACTCACATGATTTGCAATAGTTGATTGTGAAATGGCTATTGTACCCAAAACCTAGCCTACCAGCTGATATTCAACAACTTTGAGTAACTAGTAATCACCGATTACGCGAAATTAGCATTTAATTCATCACATTCCCAAGAAACCTTCTCTATTTACTTACTTCCAGTTTTAGTAGTCGTAATTTGGTTACCTAGATCCCCCTATTTGACACTAGTTGGGATCGACCCCAACTCTTAGTTGAGTTTATACTTGTTAGCGACCACCTACACTTAGTATCAGAGGAAGTGTAGTGGAGCGTTATCATAGAGCCATGATCTTGTTAATGGCCTAGTGAATGAGCTTGGTCATGTCCTTCTCAACCATGCCTGCTCTAACTCTGCTAAAATGGTAAGACTGACCCTTTCCTATATCATGGCCTAGGTCAAAGGGGACGGGAATCAGGTGGGGGGAGGCCTCATAGCTGTAGACATAGAAATAATCAGGCCAGTAGTAGAGGAAGGTGTAGAAATACATGCATGCTACACAAAAGGAGCAGGTGTGCTAGCCTAAGCTGCCAGAGTAGTAGGATCAACCACGGGCATCGATTCTAATGGTGGCGGCTTCCTCCAAGCTGCATCATCCTGTAACTATTGTTCCTCAATTTATCTTATGACACTCGGTGAAGCAGGTGTGACCCTCACATCTGTAGATTCCCGCAAAGGAGCTCATGCCCTTTCGCACAACTGCTTAATCATTACTGGAAATAACAGCGGTTTCTTTTCTTGTCTGGCCCGCAACAATATCTCTTCCACAATGAGGGCACCTAAATTCATCTTTCTTTCTTAATAATAGAGTCCACTAACACTACTTTTGGATGCCAGAGTATTGATTCATTTTGGGACGACATAATGTTGCTGCTAATAAACCCGAACCAGTATTTTGCCATGATGTTCAGGTCCTTCTTCTCTATCTTCGTCCCTTCAGCCATCCAAGAGGGAAAACACTCATTAGATATATCAGAAGGAAACCACCCTTTTAGAGCATCTAGAGTCTTGGTCATCTGGGTCTTGCATATCAGCATAATGCACAATATTGTGTTGATCTCGCATAGCATTGAAATGTCTTACCTCTCACTTCCACTTCATCTATAGTCTTTCAGAAAGTGCCCTTTCTTTTGTTTAGCAATGCATTGGCATGTGCGTCGTAGAATTTACGTACCCACTTTGGCACATATGGTTGACTAGTTTTAGTAAACTTCTTCAACATATGAAATTTTATAGCTGCCAATATGGCTGAGTAATCACTCATGACTGTGTTAGTCGAGAGTCGGTGTTCCTCTAAAATAGTATGTTCTCCTTTTTCCTTGAGACTATTAAAAGTCGTGGGAGCTATTATTGTGAGAACACAATAAACATAATTAGGATCTTATAGAGGTGATATAATAATTTAGCGAATATTCATGTGCTTAGTGGTAATGTGTTTCTTCACTTTCTTACCCCCGCTGGTAGGGGTTCGAGGGTTGGTCTGTTGGGAATGAGAGGCCTCCGAAGGATCATTTAAAGAGATGCCATTTTTCTTCTATGGAGGAGGAGGAGAAAGAGAAGACTCTTTGTCCGACTCAATGTCGGATAAAACCACATGCTTTCCCTTAGTACATGCCATTTCCTGCAATGAACATGTTTAAACATAGTATTTGTAAAGGTTAGTTGAAATTGAAAGAACAAGGTAGATCGCCAAACAAGATCGGTGACCTGTAGTGAGCTTGTAGAAATTGAAAGTAGCAATTAAGCCATCGATCAGGCATAAAAGATGAAGTGAATGCCAACTCGGTGATTCACCATATCAGATTTGGTGGGCTAAGGTATGTCCACCGAAATTGACTGTGCAAAAGGGAAAGACACGGGCATCAAGGGTGAAGTGCTCTCCCACTTGGTGATTTTCCAAATGGGTTAGGCTGACTAAGACAAGCCCGCCGAATGGATCATCTATATGCTAAAGAAGGTGAGCTGGGTCTTATTCGGTGATTCACCTAATCTCCATAGCGAGCTAAGACCAGCCCGCCAAACAGGAAATGTTCTGCCCAGCACCTAGTTTTGACTGATAATCTAACACACAAAACAAATACGAGTTCCCCCCCCCCCCTAAACAATACAATCCATCTATATGCCTATCTACCCATGGGTACTCAGATTTCGCCAGGTTTTCCTAAATATTGCACTAATTGATGATTTACCCTTAAGAAAGTAGTTACCATGTATATCATTGGGCAAAATCATGCAATTGGGTCAACATTGGTCTACTCGGACTTCACCCACATTAAATTAGGCATATATCCAATACATTTATTAGTTCAATTACATAATTTAACCAACACAAACATGATTAGAAATTTGATATACATTCATAATGAAAATCTCATGGGCACACTTCAAATCATACAATACTATAACACCCCGTATCTGAAAAAGGGACCAGAAGCAATTTTGGGAAACCTACAGGTGCCAGCCACGAGGGCCATCCATAGCTCATGGATGGGACCACAGACTGTAGGTGTGGTCCATGGAAGGGCACCCAAAAAGGGGTTCAAGCAGTTGGAACTACGGCTGATATACTATGAGTTTACGGTGTTTTTGATGCATTTCACTTGGGGTTTGTGTGCATCTTTAGCATTTTGTTATTAGATATGATGGTTTTTATGTAATCTTTGTAGGAAATAGGTTTGGAAGTGGTTGAGAGAGAAAATAACTGAAGTGGCAGCAATAGCTGTCGACGGAGCCCAACCACGGACCATCGTTCCAGTGACTGGCCATAGGTGAAGAGGTGTGGATGTGAGTTCAAGAAAGTCTGACCAAGTGTAGAACTACGAGGGCAAACGACGCCCCGTAGAGTTAATGAAGGAGCATCATGCACGACCGTTGTTTGTTATTAGAAAGTTGAGTTCCAGTACTTGAACCACGGAGGAATAGGACACACCGTAGTCAAATCCCCGGACCGTAGGTGGCTACCGTCGTTTGAAGATATTGAAATATTTACTAAGTGCTGACCCACAGAGGTGAACCACGGACCGTAGGTTGATCCACGGTCAGAAGGTTGTGTCGTCAATGAAAACCGCGTCTGAGCCAATTTTTCCTTATTTTCTTTTCCTATTTGGTTTAGGATTTAAACACTATAAATATAGGTTGTAATTTTAGTTTTTGGGAGTTAGAAATTATTGGAGACTATTGTTTTTGTCTTTTGGAATTATTTTGCAAACGCTTTATTAATTTATTTCTTGAAGATCGTTTATGAAATTTGAATTTTGATTATCAATTCAAGATTCTGGTATTCATCTACTTTAATTGTAAGTTTATGATTCTTCTTAATAACAACATTATGAATTGTGAATTCTCAAGCATAAGTTGCTAAATCTACAACAAGGGTTGTGGGAACCATGAGTAATTAACAATGTATGAATAATAAATAGGTAATTCTTGAATAGTGTTTATGCATGTATTGTTAATCCTTTCGTTTAGAAGTCTTTTTAACGTAGGCCAACGTTAGAACTCACCTCGTTCATACTTGCCTTACCCAAGGGGATAATGACTGAGAAAAGGATTAAATAACGGAGATTTCATTAAGAATTTGCTACTATCTAATAGTCTGACTTTAATCAATTGATGTGATGGTTAATACCCAACTCAGTTGACACGAGGGCTAATCTGGGGTAAAGGTAAGGGTTTGATAAGCACCCACCCGTAGACTTACCAAGTTGTAAGGTGAAATTCCCTACTTTGATTACCAATCACTTAGGGATATCCAACTTATCAACCTTGCCTGTTAAACACTAGGTTAGATTTAGTATTATTAGAAGTACTGCTTTAAGAGCTTGTGGGGAACACATATACCCTAGTTTTCATCTAGTATTTATATCTCAAAATACGAATCTTGTTTACTTGTTACTTAATAATTCAAATCGACAACCTGTTATTTTATTTACAAATCCCCCCCTTTTATTACTTTTCTCGGAAATAGTTTGACTAAACGGAAATAATTATGAGTTAAGTTTAGGTATAAACCATATTACTCGTGGGATCGACTCTAACCTGAAAGTTGGGTTCTTTATTTGGCAACGACCATTTATACTTCTTTTGAGAGGTGTAATTTGGGTGTATCAAATTTTGGCACCGCTGCCGGGGAATACGACTTTTAAATTAAACTAACTTCATTATTGAACGTTAGTCAAGTATTTCCTTATTTTACTTTTTTTTTTTTTTGCTACAGGTTTCAACTCTAGTGTATGCCAAGTACACGGAGTCAAGGAAATCCTGTGACGCCCTAGGATCTAGAATTAAGGAGAACTTTGAGAAGAATTGTTGGAAGAGCCATAAATCTCAAGGTACACAATGATCCCATCAGAGAGGGTCAAGGGGATGGAGCTGGTGTTCGACCTCCTGGAATTGTGATTGTGCCCACCCAGGTTCAAGGTGGTCATCTAATCGAAAATGCAGAACATGGGAAAAACAAGCCAGCAACGAGGTTTCGTGATAACTATAGGGTTGACTATGACTCGGTTGGATCAATTGGTGTTGTTGTTCTCCCTCCACTACCTCTGGGACTTACGTTTGTGGTGACCAGCAGTCTTATGCAAATGCTTACAATAATAGGGTTGTTCACTGGGTTGCCTTCGGAAGATCCATATGCTCACATAGCTTAATTGACAAGTGTATGTACGAGTACTGTGGGACGACCGGACTTAGATATGAACATTATAGGTTTGAGAGTATTCCCACTTTCATTGACTGGTGATGCTGATGTATGGTTTTTGAGCTGCCATACAATTCAATATATACATGGGAAAAACTGTACAAGGTGTTCATGGTAGGGTACTTTCCGGTGTTCAAGAAGTTGAATTACAAAGATACACTAAATAACTTCACGGCACTACCTGGAGAGTCAGTAAGCAGCTCATGGGATCACTGGATTCAAGAGGAGTGTGCCGAACCACCATATAGATGATGAGTCACTGAAGGAGTACTTCTACAGAGGACATGATGACAATGGAAAGGTTGTGTTAGATACTATTGCTGAAGGATCTTATGGGGATTACACTTTTCAGGAGATTGCTGAAAAACTTGAGAGGATCTCTAAGAACAATAAAGCATGGAGAACTAGAAAGGCAAATACCGGTAGAAGCACGTTTCCTGTCTGGAAGTGCAGAGAAAGTGAATGCGGTATATTATCTAACTAGAGCTCCACCACCACCAGCTGAGGAGTAATACTATGAGGAGGATGTGAATTTGGTGAAAGATCAGACGGGGGGTTTCAAACCAACACCCAAGGTTCCAATTCTTTTAATTGGTGCCAAGGTCAAGGAAACCAAGGTCGGAACTATGGAAACTACAACCGTGATGGAAACTATGTCCAAGATGGGAACTTCAACCGATATAACATTTACAACCGTAACAACTATGGAAACATGAATGAGAAGGTTGGGCCCTATGTTCCATCTGGTAATAGAGAGGTTGGTATCAGTATGACTCGCATTGAAGATATGATGCAAAAGATGATGAAGTGGTTTGATGTGACAGATGAAAATTTGAAGGAGATGTGTAATGATTTATCTGGGATTGGTCAGAAAGTTGATGCCTATGTAGTGTCGATCAAGCAACTTCAGCAGTAGTTTAGCCAGTTGTCCGCTATTGTAAACCCACGCCACCCTGACACACTTCCTATCAACACCATCCAAAACCCCATGACGTCTGAGGTTGAAAGAGTGATAGAAAAAGGTGCGGATGAAAGTGGGTAGTTGTTCTGGCTTTAGCAAGCTTATTACCCATTGTCGTATGTCTTCCATATCTTGTGTTCGTATGTCTTTTGAATGTGAATAAATCAGGGTTTGTTCCCTGGAATAATATGTCCACATAGGTATTTCATTCGTATAGGTATTTCCTAGTTCACTGAGTATGGTAGCAAGTCCAATAATTCTTTTATTTGCAAA
>JAJONR010001428.1:0-67762 GCA_029582245.1 Solanum etuberosum | reverse complement strand
ATGCAAAAAGAAAATCAATTCACCACTAAGAATGACAATAATATTGAATATTTGTTCTTTAGTTTTACATAGGTTTAGACAATTAAAATACATAATCTAATTTTAATTTCCTTTAATATTTAGTCATGTAACTAATACTTATCAAACTTATTTTAGCAAGATTTAATACTTTTAAATTATGATCATTTTCATTATAACTTATTAATTTGCAATATTTATTTTACGCGATTTCATTATTATTTTGTTGTTGGATATTTTAGTGTCATTAATCATATCATATTTTGTGTTATTTTCTTAAGAAACACCTTAGATAATTGTATTTTGGTGGGACTAAAGAAATATTTGAAGTACAAGTAAATTATATATTTGTATGAATACTTTATCAGAAAACCCAAAAAAATCCGAAAAAATCCAAAAAAACTCGAGGTTGAAAAAACCGAGTTTTATTGGTTTGGTAATTTAAAAATCTGACACAAATGATTTGGTTTGATATTTGAAAAACCCAAACCAACCCGATCATGTACACCCCTTCTTGAAAGTGATCCTTTTTTTGTTTTAATAGTAAAAAACAAATGCTTTAATAGGTAGGGTCACAATAATTGGTAGGAATCAAAATAGTGATAAACATCATTGGGACACTATCAGTAGAAATTAATTCAATAGTGCGTAGTGCTTTATCTGCCTTATTGGAGCGTGGACCTAACACTCGAGGTGAAGTTGACTCATCACTACGGGTGCTAAACAGGTGGATCTAGTTAGATATAGGTTGATCGAAAAATGAATAAAATATTTGACATCATCTATATATATATTTAATGAATAAATCCAATGGATAATATAGATATTCCTATTATCCATAAAATATTTGACCAACTAAATTTTTTTTTTTCTCCTTTTAGGGTCATGTGTTTGGTATGAAGAAAAATATTTTCATGTTTTCCGAAAAAATATTTATCTAATTAAAGTAAAGTTTTGAAAAGAAATATTACATACTACTTTATATATGGAAGTCATGTTTCTTAACTTAGAGGAAAATAAGTCCATTTAAAAAATATTTTTTCAAAATATATAAATTAACCAAACATGAGAAAATTGGAAACTATTTTTCAAAAACATTTTTCTTCACACCAAACACATCCTTAATAAGTTACTTTTTAGAGGATGTTACACCCTTACGTAGTTGTTTGGTTGGGTACAAGTTATCCCAGGATTAGTTATCCTGGGTTAGCTATCCTGAAATAACTTATTCCACCATGTGTATGAGATAACTTATCCAATCACTATGATATAAATTGTGGGATAAGTTATCCCAAACATGACAACCAAACAAGATACAAAATTTTTATTCTATCACTATTTTCTTATCCCACTAGAAGTGAAGTTCCTTTTCAACACTTGCCAAGAGGGGTTGAGTTCCTTGTTGATCATGTGGATGATGATGCTAAGATCTTCCATATTCATCTTATAAATCCTAAGGTTTTCTACTAGTTCATCAAGCGTCATGATAGAGATGTCCTTCGTTTCTTTTTTCTAATGGTAGTGACTTTTACATCCCATTTAGTTTTGGAAAGGACTCTCAGAAATTTATCAACCCGTTCCTCAATAGTAAGAATCTTTCCTAGTGATGATAACTCATTGATTAAAGTGGTGAGTCGAGTAATCATTTCTAGCAGGCACTCAGTCTTATTCATTTGAAAGTTACATATTGAGTGAACAACATGGACACCCTAAACTTCTTGACCTGACTTGTTCCTTCATGGACATTGATCAGTGCATCTCATATCTGTTTAGTTGAAGTACAATTTGAGCCCCTATTGTGCTCATCTGGCCCTAAACCGCACACTAGAATATTTTTGGCCTTCACATTCTTTATGAGAGTTACAAGATTTTCAGCAGTGAAATCCCTCCTTATTTTTGAAACTTGTTCTCCTCGCACAATTTTCATCGGAATGGTTGATCTTTTATTTATCCGATCTTGTAGTTCGTAATCTTTAGCTTCCATGAAATCCTCCATGCAATGTGTGCCTTCCAGAAAGTAAAGTGAGATCCATTGAAAAATAGATTGTTGATTGTCCTTCACTATGCCCGATTGGTGGTGTTGAATTCATCATGATCTTATCTTAGGTATTTTGCCTTCACAAGATAACCTCGCTCTGATACCAATTGATATTCTACACTACCTTGAATCATGTTGCTTAACTGAACTTTTTCACCTAAGTAAAATGGGTTGCCTAACGTGTTTCAACGAAGTAGTAAAAGCAGTAAATTGAGAACACACTATTTTACGTGGAAACACCTGACTCACAAAAGATGTAAGAACCACGACCGGTAGAGTTCATAAACTCCACACAAACCTTCCAAGGTATGTGTTTCCACCAAATTGAAAACTATAATCCTACTTCAGTTACATCAACACTCAAACAGAAAGAAGAATTCCTAGAACATAAACTCTGTCATAGGACCTGGTTCTTCAAAGTGTTTCTTCAATATTGAGCAGCACAATGAAAGCCAATATGCCTATTGCCTTTTTGCTCTGTAAGTGTGTGAGTATTCTAAATCAATTCTCGTCTATTTAAGCATAACTCTTTCATAGAGCTGTTATTCACAACGAACTCCTCTTTCATTCAATTTCTCGTCTTTCAGTTATGATTCAAGTTGGACTCCGTCTTTAGTCAGACTTCTCACTTCATTGATGTTGTAGTCACACTACAACTCTGTCATTCAGCACTTGTTTGTTTACTTTAAGATGTCGTTTGGTGTGATGGATAAGAAAAGATAATCCTGGAATAAGTTTTTAGTGTCCCTCAAATCTTAGCTCTATCAAAAATTTATATGCCAATAAACAATAAACATGAATTCCAAAGTACTTTAGACTTTTGGTAATAATGTTAACTAAGATGAATTAAAAACAGAGAAATATGGCTACTGATGATTCACATGACCGACCGATCGTGATTCGTAAGTCTAATGATGTAGTAGTTATAATGCTTAATTAAATACTCTTTGCTAGTTACCATTAATAACTTCTGCAAATAAATATGTTAAAAGATAAGATATAAAGGCAAAGCGCGAGGGATTAATGTGGTATATTTCTCTGTTTTGCATGTCAGATATTGATGAATGTGCTGATTCAAGTACCAATATGTGTGAACACAATTGCATAAACACGCCTGGAAATTTCACTTGTTCCTGCTTAAAAGGCTACACTGGCGATGGTAAAAAGAATGGTCGTGGCTGTATTGCACCAAACTCGAACTATGAGTTCCCATGGATCAAGTTTTCTGTTGGTAAGTTTCTCATAAATTCAACTTGTTTCTACTTGCATTTTTCTTCCCTAGGCTGGTACCTCACATAAGTATTAGCCGTATCAAGTCCTACACGATAATTCTATCGGATATATCATATATAGTATGTTTAGAAGAATAGCACTCTTTCGATTATTACAATAAACTGACATACCATTTACTTCTTATTGAAAAATTTATTACTTATAATATGTATACACAGTAGTGATAAAGAGTATATATATTTTGTTGTTATAAACACAGGTATGGGAGTTGGCTTTATATCCCTAGTGGTTGGGGCAATTTTGCTCTATTTCTGTATCAAGAAACGAAAACTCATTAAAAATAGGGAGAAGTTCTTCCAACAAAATGGTGGTTTACTCTTGAAACAACAAATCTCCTCTATCAAGGGTGGTGTGGAAGCGACCAAAATTTTTACAGTTGACGAGTTGAAGAAGGCTACGAATAACTATGCCAGTGATAGAATTCTTGGTCATGGTGGAAATGGAATCGTATACAAAGGTATACTACCTGATAAAAGCATAGTTGCTATTAAGAAATCTAAGTTTGTGGATGAGAATCAAGTTGAACAGTTCATCAATGAGGTACTTATTCTTACTCAAGTAAACCATAGAAACGTCGTTAGACTCTTTGGATGTTGTTTGGAAGCTGAAGTTCCCTTACTGGTTTACGAATACGTTTCTCATGGAACTCTTTATGAGCATATCCACAACCAAAATGGAGCGCCTTGGTTATCTTTGCAAAATCGGTTGAGAATTGCTTCAGAGACTGCAAGTTCACTTGCTTACCTTCATTCATCTGCATCCATGCCAATAATTCATAGAGACGTCAAATCTACCAATATATTATTGGATGATGTTTACACAGCAAAAGTTGCAGATTTCGGAGCTTCAAGATTAGTCCCTCTTGAACAAACACATGTTGCTACATTGGTTCAAGGAACCTTAGGGTACTTAGATCCTGAATATCTCCAAAGAGGTCAATTGACAGACAGAAGTGACGTTTATAGTTTTGGAGTAGTTCTTGCGGAACTTTTAACAGGGATGAAACCTATTTTGAGGGGCACAAGTGACGAGGACAAATGTTTGGTGGAATATTTTGTCTCTTCGATGAAAAATAATAACTTATTTCAAATTCTTGATCATAGAGTTGTAAGAGAAGGAGGTGTTGAACAACTTCAAGAGATCGGTGAGCTCATTAAGAGTTGCCTTCACTTGCACGGGGAAGATAGGCCTATGATGAAGGAAGTGGCTATGGAACTTGAGAGTTTAAGAAAGTTCACTAGCCCTTGGACTAATGCACACGGACATGAAGATCAGAATGAAGTTTAAGTTTGGATTAATCTTCATTAGTACCGAATACAAATATCCCGCGGTGATCCAAAATAAAATGTCAATATGATAATTAGTGGGGATATATTTTTATGTGTTTTGTAAGTTTCATTTCTGGCTATCTTTAATTTATTTCATATTGGATGTTCTTATGTACTATATTTTCTTTTGAATTTAATCATCAATATATTGCTCATTCCTATAAGATTACTCCTTAGTTTACAAGTTGAAGCCATCACACTTGCTGCATATGTAATGTTCAAACCAAAACAAAAAATGGTTTATCTTATATAACTTCCAGTTGCCTCATATTCTGTATTAGTATATAACATGTTAAGGATTCAGTTTATTTTGCATATCGACTTTCGTTTTCCATTTCCGATAAGTCTTCTAAGCACTCAACCTCACTATTGGATGGTATGGAATTTCAGACAAGATTGAGCTTAGGGAACTTTATCGGTTATGCCTTATTTATAATTGTTCTTCCATCATGCACAATTAGAAGATATCAAATAGAACAATGAAAAAGCAAATTGTAATACTCAATAGAAGAATATTGATTACTGCGCAACTCTCTTATTTTCAATTGAAAACAGGATAAGTCATTATATAGACTAGTACAGAGATTTTTAGTTACACATAAAACCCACGACTAGGACTCCTAACATACGCTACTAACTCACTAAAGATCTGCGCATTTCCTAATAACAGACGCTACTAACTCACAATTCAACAAAATAAAAATTAAGTCCAACAAACATTAAATAAATGATTCCTAAACAAAAGGACAATTCCTACAATGCGTCCCTTGTACTGATAAGTCACATACTTTAGTTTAATTGTCTTCACAAGAGACAACATCCCTCAAAGTACAAACTCCCAGTAGCTTTCTCAGCTTCTCAACTGCACCACAATTGAGAGGCTTGGTTAAAATATCAGCTGCTTGGTTTTCACTTTTGCAGTAGACAACATCAATGATCTTATCCCTTGTGATATCTCTCAGGAAATGAAATTTCACATCAATGTGTTTGTTCCTCCCGTGCAAAACTGGATTTTTGGAAAGCTTAATCGATGAACCATTATCACAGTAAATTAGAGTTGGCTTTTGCGGAAGAATACATAGATCATCTACAATATTCTTCAACCAGATTTTTTGAGTGGAGCACACATTTGCTGCCACAAATTTCGCTCATGTAGTTGACAATGTAACATAAAAACATAATCAAATGTGTTTTCCTATCATCTTTATCTCCAGCAAAATTACTATCTGTGAAGCCAATTAAATCTGATTAATTTTCCTCCTTTTTTTGTGCAAAATGCCAAAGTCATCAGTACCTTACAAATACCTGAGAATTCTTTTAGCAACCAACAAGTGAGTCTCTCTTGGATTTTCCATGTACCTGCTTATGAGACTTATATAGTACATTATATCAGGTCTAGTGGCTGTCAAATACATCAAATTTCCAACAATCTGCTTGTAGAAAGTGATGTCAATCCTTGTTCCTGTAGGATATTTTTAAAGCTTCAGCCTTGTCACTGTTGGTGTGGTGACAAAATTGCAATGTGTCATCCCAAATCTCCTTAAAATTTCCTAGACATATTTCTTTTGTGAAACAAAAATTCCACTTGAGGATTGCTTCACTTCAATTCCAAGAAAGTAATGCATTAATTCGGGATCTGACATATCAAACTCGGTCATCATCAATTGCTTAAAATTATCAACCAATAAACGATCATTCCCAGTATAGATTAAATCATCTACATATAAGCATACAATTATAAGTTTTCCATCTTTAGTTTTAGTATAAAGTGTATGCTCATAAGGACATTTTCTAAAACCTATCGTATTAAAATGAGCATCAATGCAACTATACCAAGCTCGTGGAAGCTTGTTTTAGCCCATATAATACTTTTCTCAGTCTGCAAACTTTATGTTCGCTGCCATACTTAATATAACCAGGGGGCTGATTAACATATACCTGCTCTTGCAATTCTCTATGTAGGAAGGCTGATTTTAATAACAGATGATTAGAGAAGACTCCTTACTTTTGTAGAATTTTATTTTCATAGTTCCTAATCCTCAGGAATCTGTTGTACTCTTTCCTTCTATTTAGGCTGTTTAATAGTGTTTATCTTTTCTAGGTTTTGTATAGACTCCTTATATAGAAGCCATATGGTCAATAATAAAATACACAATTTTCCCATCTTCTGCTCTCGTCTCTTTATGGTATCAGAGCACTTCTAAACTCCCACGAGTTGATCCTTTTTTTCTGCTAACTCATCGAAATGCCCCCAATACTTTTGTGACCAATGCTGATGGAGTCAATAACATTATCACTATTGTCCAATTCAATCCTATGACCCAACTGCCCATAAAATTAACTGGCAGTCACAATTTCTCTCTGTGGAAAGCTCAAGTTTCAATGCTTATGCGTGGTCACAATCTCTATGGGCATCTCGATGACTCCATTCCTGCGCCCACTCGCACCATCTCGCAAAACAATCAAGATGTTGCTAACCCTGAGTTTGTTCTTTGGTATTGCCAAGATCAGTTAATTCAAAATTCTATCTTGGCCTCCGTTGATCCTACACTTGCCCCCATTGTTGTTTTTGCAATCTCCGCCAAAGCTGTCTGGGATGCTCTGCATACTGCGTATGCGAACAAATCTCAAACAAGAATTTTCAGCTTGCGAGACCGACTGGCTCGCCTTACTAAAGACTCTCGTCCAGTCACAGATTATCTCCATCAGATTCGATCTCTTTGTGATGAACTTGCAACTGTTGGTGCGCCTGTATCGAATCCAAAACTCATTGTTAAAATTCTCAGTGGACTCGGATCTGAATTTCAAGAACTCTCTGCTGCCATTCATGCTCGAGATTCAACAATTTCCTATGAAGAGCTTTACGAAAAGCTTCTGGATCATGACTTTTTCCTAAAGTATAAGGACGACAAGAAGCCGCTATCAACTAATATCACCGCTGTTGTAGCACAAAAGACCAGCTCAACTCCTCATCGCCAAGGTAACAATAATTTCTCCCGCAGTCGCCGTCCAAGTGCGAACACTCCTCCCAACAATCAGCAATGACAGGCACAACCACGGCGCCCACAAAGAAAGAACCAGCAGCAGCCCTTTGACAAGAATCTTTGTCGCCAACTATGTGATCGCATAGGTCATTCTGCTAGGGTCTGCAGATCTCAATGACATAACCATCTGCAAGCTCGGGCAAACATTGTTGGTCGTTTTCCTCCTCAATAGACCCCTTGGATCGTGGATAGTGGATCCACTCATCATATTGTGTCTGATGCTAAAAGCCTAGACATTGTACTTGACTACCACGACACCAAAGAGATCACTATGGGCAATGGTCACACCATTCCAATATCCCATACCGGTAATGCTAACATAAGTGCATCAAATCATCATTTCAAACTTCTCAATACCTTATGCTCCCCTCTCATAAAAACTAATCTTATTTTTGTTTCTCAGTTTTGTCGTGATAATCATTCCTCTATTGAATTTTTTCCTTTCCATTATCTTGTGAAGGATCTGAATACGGGGGCGTCTCTAGTTCGCGGGCAGAATAAAGATGGGTTGTCTGAGTGGCCACCGGTCTGTACACATCGTTCTCCTCAATGCGATGTGGTTATTCCAATTCACTTGTGGCATCGGCGTTTAGGTCATCCTAATCGTCGCGTTTTGGATACTATCTTGAATAATTTTTCCCTTCCTGTTTTAGATCCTAAAGCTAGTTCCACTTGTAATTCTTGTTATTCTAATAAGATGCACAGGTTGACTTTCTCAGAAATTCACTGCAAAGTAATAAGCCCCTACAAATCCTTTTTAGCGATTTATGGGGTCCATCTCCGATTTTGTCAATTGATAAAAAAAAGATATTATGTGCTATTTGTTGATCAATTTTCAAAATACATGTGGCTGTTTACTTTAAAATCAAAAAATGAAACTCTGGAAGTTTTTCAAAATTTGCATCCATTGCTTGAAAGGAGGTTTAACACCAAAATTCAATATTTTTACACAGATGGTGGTGGTGAATTTCAAAGTTTACAGTCCTATCTCAAAACACATGACATAGAACACTTAGTGTCACCTCCATATACTCCGCAACGAGTTGCTCTAGTCAAAAGACGACACCGTCATGTTATTGAAACTGCCAGAACCTTGCTGCATCAATCGTCTTTACCATCACACTTCTGGAGTTTTGCCTGTCAACAAGTTGTTTATCTTTAAACAGGCTAACTACCCCCAATCTTCAGCATAAGAGTCCCTTTGAAATTTTATTTCAAAAGATGACAAAGTATGACTCCATTAGAGTATTTGGTTGCCTCTGTTATCCATGCCAAAAAAAATTAGAGCCCCATTCGACGCCATGTGTTTATTTAGGCTTTTCGAATAAACATTACAGTCATCAATGTTTTGATCCTTCAACTTCCAAAATATATCTATCACGTGACGTCTTATTTTTGGAAAATTAGTTCCCATTTGACAATATTTTTTCTCATTTAAAAAGAACACAAAATAAAAATGTATCTTGGGAAATCTGTTCATCTGGCCAACAACCACAGGATAATACTAGAAATTCATATGATTCTTGTGAGCTTGCTTCACGGATTGTGCAGCAGCCCGTGGACACACATTCACCCATCTCGTCTGCCTCGACAGGTGCCACTGTCTCAGGTACTTCTATTTCTCCCTTATATGATACTTCTTCTCCCTCTCCAATGTCTCTGTTTCCCCATACCCGCACCATCCAAAATCCTATTTCCAGCCATAATTCACCACAACTAATTGTTTCAACCTCACCAGTTCATCCTTCTCCCTAGTTAAATGCCCAGCCGCAATCCACCATTATCACTTACCAACGCCGAAATAAGTCCACTGGTCGTTTGACCCAGAACCCTCTAGTACAGCCCTCTTCCTCATCACTTGCCCTACCTCTCATGGCCATACAACCTTCCCTTGTAGCCTCTACCTCTACAGTGACGGCCACTCATCACATGATTACTCGGTCTAAGACCAATAGCCTTAAGCCTAAACAATTACACACGGTTGTTCAAACCACTTCCTCCCTACGTAGAACGTTTAAGAAAACTCAACAAGTCCCACACTGGTGTGAAGCTATGAAAAATGAATTTGATGCCTTAGTTCGGAATCGGATGTGATCCTTCCAAAAATGTGGTGGATTGTAAGTGGATTTTCTGGATTAAATATAATCCCAATGGTTCTGTTGACAGGTACAAAGCTCGTCTGGTTGCTAAAGGGTTCACACAAAGACCTGGACTTGATTTTCAATGTACTTTTAGTCCTGTGGTAAAGCCTACAACTGTTCGACTTGTTCTTGCGATTGCAACCCATTCAGCAACTTGATATCAATAATGCCTTCCTATAAGGTCGTCTCGATAAGGAAGTCTATATGCTCCAAACACCTGGTTTTGAAGCTTCTACACATCCGATGCATGTTTGCAAGTTGCACAAGGCTATATATGGCCTCAAACAGGCTCCCAGGGCTTGGTACACTGAACTCAAAAACTACTTCGTTACTTTGGGATTTGTTAAATCCCAATCTGATTCTTCATTGTTAATCTTGCATAATTTTGAGTTTACTGTTTATGTTCCGGTATACGTTGATGACATAATTGTCACGAGTAATCAGATTCGTGGTGTTAACAACATTATTGATAATCTTGCAACTCGGTTCTCATTGAAGGATCTTGGTCCACTTCATTATTTTCTTGGTGTTGAAGTCTTACCTTATCCTGGTGGTCTTTTGTTAGGTCAACAGAGATTTATTACAGATATGTTGCAGGAAGTTAATATGGACAATTTCAAGGGTGTTCCAACACCAATGGCTTCTATTGTAGCTTTCCCGGAGTCTGCTCAAGATTCTCTAATTGATGGTTCTCTTTATAAGAGGATAATTGGTAAACTTCATTACCTTTCTTTTACAGTACGGACATAGCATTTGCAGTTAGCAAACTATCACAGTCCATGCACTAGCCCTTATTATCACATTGGACAGCCATGAAGCGTCTCCTTTGGTATCTTCACCATACATCTTCGTTTTGCCTTCGAATTGCCACCTTGGAAGTTCTCCGCTATCGTAGTCCTCTAAAAAGCAAAGATTTGTCTCCCGCTCCTCCACAGAAGCAGAGTATCGGGCTGTTGCAGCTACTGTTTCTGAAACAAATTGGCTAGCAAGTTTACTCCATGAACTTCGGTTTAGTATTTCCACCACTCCTCAGATATTTTGTGACAATGTCAGCACCACATACATTTGCGCCAACTCGGTGTTCCATAGTGGGATGAAGCATATTGTTGTTAATTTTCACTATGTTCGTGAACAAGTTCAAAACAAGCATATCGCAGTTCAACACCTTCACTCAGCTGATCAAGTGTCAGATATACTTACCAAACCACTTCTAAGAGCTTCTTTTGTCAAGCATTTCTCAAAGTTGGGTGTTGTCGACTCCACCAACTTGCGGGAGCATAATAACAGATGATTAGAGAATAATCCTTACTTTTATAGAATTCTATTTTCGTAGTTCCTAATCCTCAGGAATCTGTTGTACTCTTTCCTTCTATTTAGGCATTTTTTAATAGTCTTTATCCTTTCTATGTCTTGTATAGATTCTTTATATATCAGCCATATGGTCAATAATAAAATACATAATTTTCCCATCTTCTACACTCATCTCTTTAGATTTCATGTCCAATTGATAAATTGTCCAGTTGTTCTGGGCTGCCACTGCCACCACAAACCTGATAGTGTCGAGTCTGACTACTAGAGCAAAGACCTCTTTGTAATCCAACCATACTCTTGTTTCTATCCTTTGGGCATCAAGCGAGCCTAGTACTTGTCAACATCACCATTCTTATTGACTTTGGTTTTATAAACCCGTTTAACTCCAATTGTCCTTTTCCCTTTTGGTAGATCAGTAAGCTCCCAAGTGTCATTTTTTTCAATTGCTGAAATTTCAACATCCATTGCCTCCTTCCATTTTGTTACTTGGATAGCACTTCCAATATTTATAGGGTCAAAATCTACAAACAATGCAAAGTGAACAATTGTCTCATCATTGATATGAACACCAGTTACCTTACATGATACTCTTGCATCCATGAGGGTCCTTTTCGAATATGAGAAATAGCTTGATTTGTTTCAATAGGTTCTTCTGAAGGTGGCATAACTTCAGCAGTTGGAGCAACGTTTGCTGAAATTTCAGCTCTTGGAGCTACTTCTTCAGATTCATCATCACATAAGACTTGACTAGCAACTCTTCATCTCAGTCCCAAGTATTATCTTCATCAAAACAACATCTCTACAAGTCACTATCCTTTTTGATAAAGGATTAAACAACTTGTATGCTTTGAACATCTCGCTGACACTAAGAAAGACACAATTAACACCTTTATCATCAAGTTTTTTTCTATTTACATCTCAGACATGTGCATAGGAAATGCATCCAAAAGTTCTGAAGTGATCTACAACTAATCTCCTTCCATTCCAAGCCTGCTCCGGTGTCACATCTCAAAGAGAAAAAGTAGGACTTCTGTTCAAGATGTGGATGCGCCAATTTACTGCTTCAAGCCAAAACCTTTTCGGAACTCTTCCTCGAAACAACAAGCTTCAAACCATGTTGAGAATGGTTCTACTCTTTCGCTCCGATACACCATTTTGCTGAGGTGTATACACTGTTGTGAGCTCTTTTTGAATGCCACATGTCTCACAAAATTCTTCAAATGCCTTAGAGCAGTATTCACCTCCACGATCTGTTCGGAAGCTCTTTATGATTTTTCCCCTCTCATTCTCCACGTGAACTTTCAAGCCTTTAAATACATTAAAAGCCTCTGATTTTTTCTGCAAAAAGTATATCCAAGTCTTTCGGGAATAATCATCAATAAAGGTAATAAAATATCTTTTGCCTTCATTAGAGATTGGTGTTATCGGCCCACAAATGTCTGAGTGAACCAAATCCAAAACCTTATTTTCTCGCCATGATTTACCTTTTGGGAATTGAGATTTGTCTTGTTTTCCAACAACACATTCTTCCCACACTTGAGAAGGAACAACAATTTTAGGAAGGCCCGTCACCATACTCTTCTTCAGAAGTCTTCAAACCACCAAAATTCAAATGGTCATATCGAAAATGCCACAACTAGAAAGGGTCTTTCACTTCCGTCATAAGGCAAGACTGAACATTTTCAATCTTCAAGGGGAACAATCTATTTTGACTCATTTTCACAATAGCAATAACTCCTCTGGAATGATCGGAAATTTCACAAGAATCATGTTTAAGGGTGATGACACATCATTTTTCTAATGATTGACCAACACTCAACAAATTATTTTTCAAAGTAGGAACATAAAACACATTAGATATGGTTTCCTCACACCCATCCTTGGTTCTAAAACTAATATTATCCTTCCCCATTACATTCACAGTAGAGAGATCACCAAAACCAACTATTGAATTGAGCTTTCATTTAAATAAGCAAAAGAAGACTTGTTTCCGATCATATGGTTATTGCAGTCGGTATCCACATATCAAATAGCTTGATCCCTAGGCTTATTTTTTGAGGTGGACTTCCATTTACAAGGTTTCTCCTTTCTTGTTCTCAGTAAAATTTGACTTTTCTTCTTTCTCATTAGGTAGCCTAGTATGATATTCATAATGATAATGACCAAATTTATGGCAACGATAACATTCTACCTTAGATTTATCAAATATCTTCCTTTGTATGTAGTAGCCATCATTGGCTCTATAATTCCTGCTACCATATTTGTTTCTTCCATCTTTGTTTCCTCGATCTCCTTTCCCTCTACCTCTACACATTCCTCTAAAACTGGTAGAAATAAATAGAACCCTTCAAGGCCGGCTCCACAAAAGTTGAACTACAGTTCATCTACTATTCATGCACCAACAAGGAGTTTTGCAATTCATCAAGTCAAAAAGAATCTATGTCTTTTGACTCCTCAATTGAGCATACAACGTATTCATATTTCTGTGTCAAGCAACGTAGTATATTTTCAACGATTGTGACATCGTTCATTTTCTCATCATGAAATCACATCTTGTTGCTTATCTCTATAGTTCTAGAATTGTAGCTAGTGACATGTTTACCATCCTTCATCTTCAGAGTTTTGAAGTCCCTCCTCAAAGCTTGAAAATTTGTTCTCTTCACTCTTATAGTGAGTTGATACTTCTTCTTTATGGAGTCCCAACATGTTTACCGTCCTTCATCTTCAGAGTTTTGAAGTCCCTCCTCAAAGCTTGAAAATTTGCTCTCTTCACTCTTATAGTACGTTGATACTTCTTCTTTATGGAGTCCCATATATCCTTAAAGTTTCTTTGCAAAGAATAGTTTCCACGATAGGACGCTCAATAGCTACCCTGAAAGAGGTAATTTTTTGCCTTTAAGGCTTTCAACTTTCTTGCTTCGATCTCTGTCTTTTGAGCATTCGTCAGAACTATTTCTTCCGCTAGAGCGCCGATGCTGTCCTCGACAATTAACCAATACTCCTTTGACTTTAAAAAAAATTCATCAACATACTTCAATGGTCATAGTGACCATCAAAACGAGGAATGACTCCTTGCATAAAGTTTCTCTCTATAGCCATAGATGAATAATAAATTCTCCCTCACAATTTGCTTTCTTTTTTTTTAGATTAAACCTGGCTCTAATATCACAAATAAAAAATATCAAATAGAACAATAAAGAAAGCAAATTGTAATACTGAACAAAAGAATATTGATTATTGCGCAACTCTCTTATCTTCAATAGAAAATTGGATAAGTCATTATATAAACTTTTACAGAGACTTATGCTACTCATAAAACCCATAAACCCACGACTACTAGGACTCCTAACATATTATATTAACTCACTAAATATCTGTCCACTTCCTAATAACTAGGAGTTGAACAATTCAACAAAATAAAAAGTCCAACAAACATTAAATAAATGATTCATAAATAAAAGGACAATTCCAACAGCAGTTACCATCCGTGGGGAAGTTATCTGCGAGTTAAGATAACTCCCAGATATAATGACAATAGTGTTGGAATTAATGCATCCACATTAATGTTTAGTCTTTCAAAATTGTCTCTTAGTTTTTCAAGAAGTCCTTTAGAAGTTTGTAATACATTTATCTAGTTAATTGTGATACATTTATCTAGTTATTTGTGCAAGACTTTTGGTTTTACATTTTACTACTACAAATAGAGATGTAATTGATGATTCTAATCATCTCAAGTGGCCTTAAGTAGTCTATATAAAACTTGAGCATTCTCTAAAGATAGTATTCTCCTTCTATATTTCCTACAAATTGGTATCAAGAGCAGGTTTTCGTTCTTAATCTGGGTAAGGTGAAGAAAAAAATATGGCATCCAAAAAAAATGAAAGTGATGATTCTTCAGTTGTTCTTACTCTATTTTTTGATGGAACTGATTTTGAATACTGGAAGATAAGAATGAGAACACATTTGACAGCCGAAGGTTTGTGGACTATTGTTGCAAATGCCTTTGAAGAGCCAGAAAACGATGGTGAACTTACAGTAGTAGAGATGAAAAATCTTGAGGCTAAGTATCGTCAAGATGCAAAATCGTTGAGCAAAATCTAAATGGGAGTCTCAAGAGCATATTTTGTAAAAAATTCTACTTGTGAGACTGCAAAACAAGCTTGGGAGTCTCTGGAAACTGAGGTGTATGGTGACGAAAAGGTACATACTATAAATCTTCAAACTCTTAGAAGAGAGTTTCAAAATTTGAAGATGATAGAATCTGAAAAAATAGATGAATATTGCACAAGAGTCATGAATATTGTCAATGAAATGAGAAATCACGGTGATACAATTTCTGACCAACAAGTTGTGGAAAAGATTCTAATTAGTGTCACGAAAAAGTATGAGTACATTGTTGCTGTCACTGAGGAGACGAAAGATCTTTCTAAGCTTTCCATCAAAGAGCTAGTTGGATCATTTCGTGCACACGAGAAACAAAGATTTTTTCATGAAGATCAATCCAAAGAGATGACTTTCCACTCCAGAACAAATGCGAATTCTCTGAATTTCTCAAAAAATCAACAAAAGAAGAATTACAATCCATAAAAGAAGCAGGATCATGATGGTTCTTCTAAGAAGGATGAAGGAAAAGGTGAGAAAACTTCTAGTCGTTAAAATTTGCAAAAAGACTAATCACAATGCAGAAAAATATTGGCACAAAGGCAAGCCCCAATGTAACTTTTGTAAAAAAATTAGCCACGTTGAGAAGGATTGCTGGCACAACAAACGGGAGCAAGCAATTTTTTGTGAAAAGCAGGAGGAAGAAAAAGAAGAAAACCTTTTCTTTGCTTCTAAATTTGATACTTCAACAAAAAGTAATGAATGATATGTTGATAGTGGTTGTAGCAATCACATGACTGGAGATGAAAAAGCTTTCCTCTCAATTAATAATAGCATCACTACTAAAGTGAGAATGGGGAATGGAGCCTTAGTTGATGCAAAAGGTAAAGGTACCATTTCGATCAACATAAAAGGGAGCAGTAAGCAAATTCATGATATTCTTTATGTTCCTGATTTCGAAGAAAATTTGCTTAGTGTTGGTCAACTCATGGAAAATGGTTATTCTGCTGTGTTTAAAGATAATTATTGCAGAATTTATGGTAAAATTGAGCCAAATCAAGTCATTGTTGAATTAAAGATGATAAAAAGAAACTTTCCTTTACAATTTCATTACAATGCATTAAAAATGAAGTTGTAGATGATTTATGGCTTTGGCACAAAAGATTTTGTCACTTGAATTTTCATGGTTTGAAGCTTCACAAGAAAAAAGACATGGTGCAAGGCCTTCTTGAGATACATACTGAGGTGGATCCATGTGAAAGTTGTATAATGAGAAAGCAACATAGAAAGTCTTTTCCAAAAGAGATGTCTTGGAGAGCAAGTGTACTTTTGGAACTAGTCCGTACCGATATTTGCGGACCAATGAAGACTCCATCTCTTGGAAGTCAAAGGTACTTTCTAATCTTTATTGATGATTTTTCAAGAATGACTTGGGTTTATTTCTTGAAAGAAAAGTCAGAAGCATTTGCTACATTCAAGAAATTTAAAGCCTTTGTTGAGAAGCAAAAAGGTTGCAGCATCAAAAACATTCGTAGTGATAGAGAAGATGAATACACAAGTTGAGAATTTGAAGAATATTGCAAAAATGAAGGAATCAGAAGCAACTTATAGCAGGGTACACTCCTCACCAAAATGGTGTATCTGAGAGAAGAAATAGAACAATTGTTGAAATGGACAGAACTATGATGAATGAGAAAGGGCTGCCAAAATATTTTTGGGCAGAAGCAGTACATATAGCGGTGTACATCCTTAACAGGTGCCCGACAAAGGCATTGAAGGACAAGACACCAGTTGAAGCTTGGAGTGGAATGAAACCTTCTGTAAGTCATTTCAAAATTTTTGGGTGTATTTGTTATGCTCATATACCTGCTGAGAAAAGAACAAAATTGGAAGAAAAAAAGTCAAAAATGTATATTTCTTGGTTATAGTGATGTGACAAAAGGGTATAGGCTTCTCGATGTCAAAACTAACAAACTTGTTGTTAGTAGAGATGTCATTTTTGATGAAAAACAAAATGGAATTGGAAGGATAAAAAGATAGTGAATACTTCTATCATATCTTTTGATGTGTCAAATCAAGAAGAAGATGAGGAAGAGGAAGACGTCCCTCAAGGGGGAGAAATCCCAGATTTAGATGATGAAAAACCGCCTCCAAGAGGAACAAAAATGTTGAGTGACATTTATCAGAGATGTAACTTTGCCGGTGTTGAGCCAGAAAATTATGAGGAGGCAATAAATCATAATGTTTGGAAGAAAGCCATGGAAGAAGAAATTCGGATGATTAAAAAAAATAATACTTGGGAGCTTGTGGCTATACCCAAAGGAAGAGAAGTTGTAAGTCTAAAATGGATTTACAAAATCAAACTCAATCAGGAAGGAGATATTCAAAAGCACAAAGCAAGGTTGGTTGCTAGAGGCTTCACCAAAAAACCAGGTATTGATTTTTATAAAACTTTCTCTCCAGTTGCTCGTCTTGAGACAATTAGAACCGTAATTATTGTTTCTGCACAAAAGAAATGGAAGATATTTCAACTTGATGTTAAATCTGCATTTCTTAATGGAAAACTTGATGAGGAGATTTATGTTGAGCAACCTCAAGGATTTTTTGTTCAAGGGGGAGAAGAGAAGGTGTACAGGCTAAAAAAATATCTTTATGGGCTGAAGCAAGCTCCAAGAGCCTGGTATAATGAAATTGATACATACTTTCTGAAAAATAATTTTCAAAGAAGTAAAAGTGAAGCCACTTTGTATGTGAAGAAAAAACATGGCCGCATTATCATTGTTTGTCGCTATGTGGATGATCTTCTCTTTACAGGAAATGATGTGAAGATGATGCACAAATTCAAGCAAGATATGATGCAAGCCTATGAAATGAGCGATCTTGGGTTGCTAAATTATTTCTTGGGCATCGAAGTTTCTCAAGTGAAAGAAGGAATTTTCATTTCACAAAAGAAGTATACTAAAAGTATTCTTCAAAAATTCATAATGATGCATTGCAGGTCTGTGGCCATACCATTAGCAGCAAATGAGAAGTTCAAAAAAGATGATGGAGAAAAGAAAGCTAATAGGTCACTTTATAGGAGCTTGATTGGAAGTCTGCTATATCTTACTTCAACAAGACCTTACATTATGTTTGCTGCTAGTTTATTATCCAGATTCATGCAAGAACCAAGCCAAGTGCATTTTGGAGCTGCAAAGCGTTTTCTACGCTACTTGCAAGGAACAATGGATAATGGGATAATGTACAAATATTGTGGAGATTTGAACTTAATTAGTTATTCTGATAGTGATTGGGCTGGAAGTATAAATGAGATGAAGAGTACTTCTGGTTATGCTTTCTTATTTGGATCAAGTATTTGTTCTTGGTTATCAAAAAAGCAAAGTGTTGTTGCTCAATCCACTGCCGAAGCAGAATATTTCTCAGCAGCTAAGGCTACTTCTCAAGCTATTTAGCTTAGGAGAATATTTGAAGAGATTGGTGAAAAATAAAAAAGAGGGTTTGTTCTGTATTGTGATAACATATCAGCAATTGCAATTGCCAAGAATCCAGTAAACCATGAAAGATCAAAGCATATTTCTATCAAGTATCATTTTATCCGTGAAGCACAGTAGAAAGGCGAAATTCAGTTGCATTATTGCCAGACAGGAGAACAACTTACTGACATCATCACCAAAGTACTTCCTAGAGAAAAAATTTGCTATCTTCGAGAACGCATTGGAGTTGTCAATCAAATGTGATAAGTCTAACTGTTTCCAGATGTTTTGATGATCCTCACAAATGCAGGGACCCGGTCCTCTGCAGAGTGTTCTTGTCAAAGGCAATGTGCTATACAGCTGGAAAGCTGTCTTGTCAGAGGTTGGTGAGGTCGTCAGCGTACTGAACCAATCAGAATGGACGAGGTTGTTTGTCCATCGGTCAATAACTCTTTATGGTTGATATATTCAACATGACAAACAACATATCATTCATTCATTCAAAGAGAGAAAATTCAAGCTTCAGAACAGCAAGGGACCTCATTGACTGAAGATTGCTTCCTGAACCTATTGTTATTGTGATTGCTTGTATTTGTGCTTATATTGTAGGATTTGTTTGGCTTGTGTTAGAAACGTTTCAAAACTTGTGTGAATCACTGTAAGAACATAGTTAGGGGTAACTTTGTGTCTTACTGTAAAAGTTTCTATTAATCGTTGAGGGTTAGTATAGTGGGAAATGCAGGCATTGCTTAGACTCGTTAAGTAATAAGTTGTATTACTTAGTTTAGATATTAGGAGGTTAATCTCTTGTGTGGTTGTAAACTGTGTTTTACTTTTGCTTGAGAAGATTAGTAAAAACAGTTTGAAAATCCTATGAGACAGGTCGTGGTTTTACTCCCTTGAGCAAGGAGGTTTCCACGTAAAGTTGTTGTGTTATCTTTAGTTCCAGTATTTACTTTAGTGTATTATAATTGTATAAAGGACTTGGTCCTATCATAGTTAGTGGACGCATACATTCCAACAAGTGGTATCAGATCGCTGACTTTTCTATCTAGTTAACACCAAGAAAAGAAAGATCCTAAAGGAATGGCTGCTCCACCAAGCCTGGAAGAAGGTCAGTCCACCACTCGACCACCTCCTTTCAACAGACTATTCTATGGATGGTGGAAGACACGAATGCATAACTATATCAATGTTGAAGATTCTGAGTTGTGGGATGTGATTCTTGACGGACCATATATCCCCACCAAAGATGTAAAGGAAGGAGAACTCACCAAAGTGATTCCCAAAACCAGAAGGGAATACAATGAAGCTGACAGGAAAAATATTGAGAAGAACTACAGAGCAAAGAAGCTGCTAGTGTGTGGGATTGGTCCAAATGAGTACAACAGGATCTCGGCCTGTGAAACTGCTAAAGAAATATGGGACTGTCTCAAAACAGCTCATGAAGGAACGATACCAGTAAAGGAATCGAAGGTGGATATGCTAACGACTCAATATGAGAATTTCAGTATGAAGGAAGGCGCAACAATCCATGAGATGCACACAAGGTTCACTTCCATTACCAACGAACTGAGATGTCTTGGTGAGCCTATCCACCCAACAAAACAAGTTTGAAAAATTCTCAGGGTGCTTCCCAATTCATGGAAAGGCAAAGTCAATGCTATCACTGAAGCAAGAGATCTAAAGGTCCTCACTACGGATGACCTGATAGGTAACCTACAAGCTAAACAGATAACAGGGGTCAACTGTGAAGGAAGGAAAGAAGGAGAAATCAGTAGCATTGAAGATGTCTCTGAATGATGGGTCAGAAGAAGAGGATGAGATGGCCTACTTAACCAGAAGGTTCCAGAAGATAGTTAAAAAGCACAGAGGGTTCCAGAAAAAAGGGTCTACCAGCAGAGTGGAAAATGCAAATGATCTATGTCACAAATATGGGAAGCCTGGACATTTCATGAGGGACTGTCAAAGCCAGAAGCAGGACACTCAGGATTTCAAACCTCGGAGAAGGGACCAGGTCCCTGACCATGCTAAGAGAAAGGCCCATGTTGATCAAGTCGTAAAGAAAGCCTTTCCTGTATGGGAAAACTCCTCCAACGACTCTGAGGAAGAAGAAGATTGTCATGAAGACGTCTCTATGATGGCTGTCAATGATGATGAAACCATGTTCAACTCAATATTCTCTCTGGTGGCCAAATCGGACGACGAAGAGAACCAGGATGAGGTAACCCTTTTCGATCTCAAAAGTGACTTAGATACTTTATCCATTAAGAGATTGAGAAAACTTGTTGATGTGCTTATTGATTCAGTAGATGAACTAACCATTGATAATATGATGTTAAGTGAAAAACTGAGTCGGTGTGAGGATGAAAAGGCCGCCCTTAACTCTCAAATGTCTTAAATGAGTGTTAGGGTAAGTATTCTAGAAACTGTGAATCTGTGGCCTAACGAGGGACCTGGTACCTCCGAGGGTAAACGAAAACTCAGTAGTTTTGAGGTGGAATTAAAAGAAAGGTTGAAAGCATCTGATTCTAAATTAGTTGTTTCTCTTGAAAATAATTCATAACTAATGAAGGACTTAAGTCAGATTAAAGAAAAGCTAAACCATTCCCTGAAATGGACTGATTCGTCCAAGATTTTGTCAAGCTTAGCTAATCATAAGTTCAACAACAGAAAAGACTTAAGGTGCAAACAGATAGAACCTTTTTTCAACCCTCACAGTAAATATGTATTTGTTTCTGACAATCTTTTGTGTACCCATTTTGGAAGAAATGGTCATCTAAAGAAAAATTGTGAATCTCTAAAAAGAATAAAAGAAAATCAGGAGAAGTTTTTAAAGTCAGGAAAAATAAAGGTAGAGAAGAGGAAGGTACCTGGTCCCAGCTACCATTTTAGCAAAAATACCTTGCCTCCATGGATAGGAAGGTTTCTCATTAAGCCTTTTGACAGTTTTTGGGAACTCCATCTCAAGTGGGTTCCTAAGTCTAATAAGTGATTCTTGTGCAGAAGAGATGAAGCAGTCAATGCTGGTACATGGACAGTGGCTGCTCGAAGCATATGACTGGATATACTCGAAACTTCCTCTCTTTAGAAGCACACTAGGGAGGTGGTGTGTCATTTGGTGATGGGAAAAAGGGATTCATTCTTGGTATTGGAAAAATTGGTAGATCAGCAGAACATTCCATAGACAATTTTCACTATGTGAATGGCTTGAAATACAATCTGCTTAGTGTATCTCAAATCTGCGACAAGGGAAATGAAGTTAATTTTTGTCAGATAAGTGCACAGTCACAAACTGTATTACTAACAAAGTTGTTATGTCTGCCAAAAGAATCAAAAATATGTAAGTTGTAGATCTTGAATCAATAGAAGGAGATAGTCTCACATTTCTAAGAGCTCAAATAGACAATTCAAATCTATGGCACAGACGGCTGGGACATGTGAGCTCATCCTTGCCGAACAAACTTGTTGCAGGGGACCTGGTCCGTGGATTGCCGAAGCTGAAGTTTTCTATCAACAAAGTCTGTGATGCCTGTGTAAGGGGGAAGCAAACGAGATCATCTTTCAAGCCAAAGAAAGGTGTAAGCACAACCAGACCACTAGAATTTCTCCATATGGATCTATGTGGACCTGTTAGAATTCAAAGCAGAGTGGGGTAAGAAGTACATCATGATGATTGTTGCTGATTTCTCAAGATTCACCTGGAACATATTTCTGCGGACCAAGGACGAGACAGCTGGATTACTGATCACTTGGGCGAAAGCAATTCAACTGAAGATAAACTGCAAGATTGCAGGTATCAGATCAGATCATGGTACAGAGTTTGAAAATTCCCAAATCGAAAGCTTTTGTGTTGATAATGGAATTCATCACAATTTCTCTGCACCAAGAACTCCTAAGCAAAATGGGGTTATGGAAAGGAAGAACAGGACCCTGGTGGACATTGCTAGAACCATGCTGATTGACTCGGGACTTGCAATGAACTTTTGGGCAGAAGCAGTCAACACAGCTTGCTATGTTACAAACAGATGTCTCATCAGGTCAGTAATCAAGAAAACCCCTTATGATTTGTTGAATGACAGGAAACCTTCTATTGCTCATCTGAAGGCCTTTGGGTGCAAATGCTTTGTGTTGAACAATGGAAAAGATGATCTTGGCAAATTTGATGCAAAAAGTGATGAAGGGGTGTTTGTGGGTTACTCCTCAACCAGCAAAGCATACAGAGTTTTCAATAAAAGAACTCTATGTGTGGAAGAAAGTATCAATGTAATATTTGATGAATCTGATAATGGGAAGAAAGCCAAACATAGTGAAGACTTTGAATTGGAAGAACTCATGGAGGGTCAACAAGACAGGATAGTCCAAACTCCTGGTGCTAAACAGGTTTCAAAGGAAGGAAATAGTGCAGAACTCACAGAGGAACCTGGTCCCTCTAGTACAACTCAAGAGGGAGATTCTCAGAACAAAGAACCTGAAGAGCATGAATCAGCTACTGATCTTGAAGAGGAGATAACGAGAAAGTCTGGATGGAAACATCAATCTTCCCATCCTCTAGACAATCTTGTCTCTCCACTTGATTCTAGAATTCAAACTAGATCTAAAGCAAGAAATCTAGTTGCTTTCTTAGCCCTCATATCCACCATTGAACCCAGAAAAATCAAGGAGGCATTGAAAGACGCCGACTGGGTAACTTTAATGCAGGAATAGCTTCATCAGTTTGAAAGAAGAAAAGTGTGGCACCTGGTCCCCAAGCCTCTCAACAGAACCATTATTGGGACCAGATGGGTTTTCAGAAACAAGCTTGATGAGCATGGAACCATCACCAGAAACAAGTTAAGACTAGTGGTACAGGGGTATAATCAAGAGGAAGGGATTGATTATGATGAGACCTTTGCACCTGTAGCCAGGATGGAAGCCATCAGAATTCTAATTGCCTTTGCCACCTACATGGAGTTCAAGCTGTTTCAAATGGACGTTAAAAGTTCCTTCTTAAATGGGTATCTGAAAGAGGAGGTGTATGTGAAACAACCTCCAAGTTTGGAAGATGTTGATCTGCCAAACCATGTGCTGAAACTGGATAAGGCCTTGTATGGTCTAAAACAAGCTCCTAGGGCTTGGTATGAGCGCTTGTCAAAATTCCTCCTGGAAAATGGTTTTTAAAAAGGTAAAATTGACAACACTTGGTTCTTGAAGTCTAGAGGTAAGGAGCTTCTAATTGTGCAGGTATATGTAGATGATATTATTTTTGGAGCTACTTCAGACTCACTGTGCAAAGAGTTTGCAGTCTTGATGAGTAGTGAATTTGAAATGAGCATGATGGGGGAGCTCACATTTTTTCTTAGGTCTGCAAATCAAATAGTCACCTCAGGGTACATCAATATGCCAAGAGAAGTACATAAATGAACTACTCAAGAAATTCAGTATGTTCGAGGCCAAATTTTATGACACCCCCATGAGCACAAGTGTCAAACTTGATATGGATGAAGAAGGAATTGATGTGAATCAGACCATGTACAGGGGAATCATTGGGTCGCTTCTATATCTCACTGCTATCAGGCCAGATATAGTCTTCAGTGTAGGGATATGTGCTAGATTCCAAGAAGCTCCAAAGGAATCACACTTGAAGGCATCCAAGAGAATACTGAGATACTTAAAGAGAACACAAGACTTGGTCCTCTTCTATCCCTCCGATGACTTCTTTGATTTAACTGGGTATGCTGATGCTGACTATGCAGGTTTTCTTGTTGATCGAAAAAGCACTTCAGGCATGGCGCATTTCCTAGGGTCATCACTGATTTCATGGGGAACTAAGAAGCAAAATTCAGTGGCTTTATCAACAACAGAAGCGGAGTATGTGGTTGATGCATCATGTTGTACTCAACTATTGTGGATCAAGCAGCAGCTCAAAGATTTTTGTATGCTCACTGACACTATTCCTCTTATATGCGACAATACAAGTGCAATGAACATAGCCAAGAACCCTGTCCAGCATAAGAGGACCAAACACATAGATGTGAGGAATTATTTTCTAAGGGACAATGTAGAGAACAAAAATGTAGTGATTAGATACTGCAAGACTGAAGATCAAGTAGATAATATCTTTACCAAAGCATTGAGCAAAGAAAGCTTCATCAAGAATAGAGTGAAGCTGGGGATGCACAAGGTCACCTGATTCCACAACAAGTCTACATGACACCTCTCTGTTGACTATGCTAGGGAGCGCAGGTATCTATGCTTGTTGTATTGTTTAAAGTTAGTGAACCCTCATCTCGTACCTTACTGCAGGTACACACTCATGGCATGTTGGCTAAAGGGAAGATTTAACTATAATAAGTCAGGGCTATCTATAGAGAGGGACCTGGTCCCCTGAAGGTTAGTATCATTTGTGCTATACAGTTTTCCGTCAACGGTCACTGCCACGTGTCATCCTTCCATTTATGGTGTTAGTTTCAGACGTCTTTTCACTTTAAATCCAAAAGTCACTACTGTTCAGGGACCCGATACCTTGTTAAATACAACCTTTTGTGAGAATTCAAACATCCCAAATTCTTATTATTCTCCCTTGAATTCTCTCATCGTTCTTCTTATCTTCCTTTCCTCATCTCAATAAAAAATGTCTAACTCTTCTTCTCATTCAAAACTTCCTCTCTCCCAAGAAATTGAAACTAATAGTTCATTCAATTTCTTAATTCCTCCCCCAGAAGAATCTTTGTCCATGCCAGTCTGTGGGATTGGTGAGATTGCTGAGTCTGTCACACCCCATACTGAAGTGGTGGCTTCTCTTGTACTCAACTCTGGGGAAATCTTGCCCTACTCTCCAACTTTAGTTCTATCCGGCAAAGAGTCCCAAAATTCTGAGGCCTAGTCAGTTGTGAAGCCCCCTCTTGAGATACCCTCTGAAGAGCTAGAAGTTGTGTCTAGGGCTGTGTCATCTACTCTGTCTGAGCGGTTATTTGAAGGGGATTTGCCTGAGGGCAAGGGTACATAGTCCAACATTCTAGCAGAGGCAGCGGAATTGGTGGTCGTGCAAAGTTTGGCCTCCCTCAGATGAGACATTCAACCAACTCTGTTGGAACAACAGTTGAGATCGTCGGAACAGGTCCCTCACATTGCTCAACCTGTGTTTTACCAAACTCCTAAATCTTTTGATGTTGACAGTGAGGAGGAGGAAGAAGAAGAAACCCCCTTAGTTTGGCGTAGAAAAGAGGTTCGAGGTGCTAATGCTTCGATTACGGGTGTCTCAGATCTAGAAGCAGTTGATGTCGTGCTAGAGACTAAACTTACAGATGAACCCACGGAGTCTGAGAGGAAAAGAAAAAGAAAAGAGAAAGGCAAAATGGTGGAGTCTCACACCAACGGAGATAACAAGAGATATGCAACAAGGGGAACAGTCCAAAAGCTTCTTGGGGACTCTATGGTGGCCACTGAGGCACAAACTGCTAGGAATCGAAGGAAAAGACGACTTCTACACGTGTCTGATGAGGTACCTACATCAGAGCCTCTTAAAATAGACTCTAGTGAAACAGCTTCTGAGGATGTTACTAGAGTTGTAGCGAAACGCATAAATGAGGCAGAAGTTGAAAGGGTCAAAGCCAAAGGGGTCCCTAAATCTGTGAAGAAATCACCTGTGAAGAGGGACAAGGTGACTAAAAAGGCTCCCTTAAAGCCAAAACCTGTGAAGGGACCAGTGGAGGAAATAGGGCTAACTAGGGAGGAGCGTATTGTAGAAATGGAAAAACAAAAGGTGTTGAATGGGAGAGTGTTTGATCCAGAAATTCTCACAGAATTTGGTATGTCTACTCTTTTCGATTTTGTATCTTTGCAAAGTTGGGAACATCTGTTCCAAGCTCCTGCACCTTATTTGCACGAACCAGAGGTGCGTGAATTCTATTACAAGATGGAGCTTCTGAATGAAGGAGGCATTAAGACAACAGTTGGGGGGGGGGGTAAAAATCCTTCTGAATGAAGAGAACTTGGGTATCATTCTGAGTATTCCTGTGACGGGGATCCGGTCCATTGAAGGCTGCAAACCTTCTAGTGGATTTATCCAACAGGCTACCAAGTGTGGGGACATAAAACGTGCTAGCCTGCCTAAGAAATACATAAAAGGAAATTATCAATTGATGTTTGAGTTCATCAACAAGGTATTGGTGCCACGGAGTGAGAAGAGAACCATAGCATATGCTGCAGATTTGTTCCTCATGGAAAAATTGGATGAACTTGAGGCCATCAATCTTCCAGCAATCATGCTTGAACACATACATAGGGTGATGACTTGGAAAAATGCCAAACATGGCATACCGTATGGATATCTGCTGAACTATGTGTTCAACCACTTCGAAGTACCTCTTGAAGAGGAGTACCTGGTACTGTCAAGCAAATAATTTCTCCTGCAACCCTCTTGGAGTGTGAATGTGTTGAGGGGAAGGTTAAGGGTAAGTCCCATGTGTCTGATCTTCTAGAGCAGCAAGAATCTCTCAAGCGGGAGATGAATGATCTTACTGTAACCTTGAGTGCAAAGGAGGTTGAGATTACACGACTTAAGGCTCAGCTGCAGCAGACCATCTCAAAGGGACCTGGTACCAGTTTTTTGGATAAGGAGGAAATAGAGAAGTTAAGGGCTGAAAATGCACAGCTGCTGAAGTCAAATGCCTCACTCAGTGACAAAGTTCATGCCCTTAACAAGAAAATCATTCAGGCTCATGTCGATGCCAATGAGCGCATGACTTTGTTGTTGAAATCCTTCACTCCCCATCCTCTTCCGTCCTAAATGAGTCTCCTGTCCTTGTTCTTAAGTCTTTCTATGTCCTATCTATTTTTATCTATCTTACTCTAAGTGGCAAAGTGTATTGTTCTGGCTGACTTATGTAGCCAGCACAATTGATCTAATGATATTATCTCTTTTGCCATATTTGTTATGTTTTATCTTCTCTATTTTCTGCTTACTTGCGCATGTACTGTGTGGCCCATGGCCTTGAGTTCCTAACGTTTTTGCATGCAGCTCGTATGTATTTACTGTCATTCCTTTTCAATGATGTCAAAAGGGGGAATGCTCTGTGAACCTGATATGTGAAATTAGAGGCAACATGACAGGGGGAACTGATTCGTTTTGAATGAATTAGGGGGAACTAATACTTTGAATGAATGTTAACTCGTGTGAGGTAGTTTGTTTGTCATCATCAAAATGAGGAAAAATGATAAGTCTAACTGTTTCCAGATGTTTTGATGATCCTCACAAATGCAGGGACCCGGTCCTCTGCAGAGTGTTCTTATCAAAGGCAATGTGCTATACAGCTGGAAAGTTGTCTTGTCAGAGGTTGGTGAGGTCGTCAGCGTACTGAACCAATCAGAATGGACGAGGTTGTTTGTCCATCGGTTAATAACTCTTTATGGTTGATATATTCAACATGATAAACAACATATCATTCATTCATTCAAAGAGAGAAAATTCAAGCTTCAGAACAGCAAGGGACCTCATCGACTGAAGATTGCTTCCTGAACCTATTGTTATTGTGATTGCTTGTATTTGTGCTTATATTGTAGGATTTGTTTGGTTTGTGTTAGAAACGTTTCAAAACTTGTGTGAATCACTGTAAGAACATAGTTAGGGGTAACTTTGTGTCTTACTGTAAAAGTTTATATTAATCGTTAAGGGTTAGTATAGTGGGAAATGCAGGCATTGCTTAGACTCGTTAAGTAATAAGTTGTATTACTTAGTTTAGAGATTAGGAGGTTAATCTCTTGTGTGGTTGTAAACTGTTTTTTACTTTTGCTTGAAAAGATTAGTAAAAACAGTTTGAAAATCCTGTGAGACAGGTCATGGTTTTACTCCCTTGAGCAAGGAGGTTTCCACGTAAAGTTGTGTGTGTTATCTTTACTTTCAGTATTTACTTTTGTGTATTATAACTGTATAAAGGACCTGGTCCTATCGTAGTTAGTGGACGCATACATTCCAACAAAATGCATTAAGGGGGAGTGTAGGAATTAATACATCCACATTAATGTTTAGTCTTCCAAAATTGTCTCTTAGTTTTTCAAGAAGTCCTTTAGAAGTTTGTAATACATGTATCTAGTTAATTGTGATACATGTATCTAGTTATTTGTGCAAGACTTTTGGTTTTACATTTTACTACTATAAATAGAGATGTAATTGATGATTCTAATCATCTCAAGTGACCTTAAGTAGCCTAAATAAAACTTGACCATTCTCTAAAGATAGTATTCTCCTTCTATATTTCCTACAAATAGTTCTCAAAACTTTAACCTATATTGCTTAATGATCCCAATGTTTATTCTTGGTCCATATTTTAGCGATATTTTTCAAAATAAAATTGAATATGCACGGGTAAGATTAGTGTTTATTGTCCGTGATTATAAACTTCAAAATTCAAAAAACTAGTTTACTACTTTGCTTTGAATGAATGTGAACGTAAGATCCAACTATTATTTTGTAATTTATTTAATATTCAAAAAAGAAGAAACTATTTTTAGCTAATATTGGGGCAACCAAAAAAAAAAAACCCTAGCCCCCGCTCTTTCCTTTCCCTCTCTCTATGGCGACTTGAATAGCAGCCATGGCTGCTTCGCCCTCTCCCCAGCCTCTGGTTGTGGGAGAGACAAACGTCAACCTTAATACAAAAGCACCCTATGCAGCAATCCTTAAACCACAACAGGCGACCCAAAATCTGTTAAAAACCGTACTAAAGCCCATTGAGTTTATTCATGGAGAACCCACTGTTAGATTGACAATGGAAGAAAGAGAATTATTTTCTAGGGAAGAAGGTTTACATCAAGCGGTGATTATCAAATTTGCTTATGGAAAACCGGTGTCATCCGAGTTGCGAAAGCTTTTACCAAAGCAATTTGATTTTAAAGGAAATTGTAATATTGGACTACTTGATTTTCGTCACCTTTTGATTAGGTTTGATTTATATGAGGACTTTATACAGGTTCTATCAAATTCTTATGGATATTTTAAGTTTGATGGTGAAGAGTATTTATTCAGAATTTTTCTGTGGACACCATCATTCAACCCTAAAAAGGAAACACCTAAAGCCTGGGTATGGATTTCATTGCCAGAGTTACCTACAGATCTCTTTGCGAGTAGGTCCTTATTATCGATTGCGACAGCGGCAGGAAAGCCTATTGCGGTGGATAAATCAACACAAGATCGAACCAGGCCAAGTACTGCTAGGGTTAAGATAATCCTAGACTAATTAGATAAGCATCCAAATCGTGTAAGACTACAGTTTTTGGAGAAAGAATCGGGTAAAATTATTGAACATTATCAGAAAATTGTCTATGATAATCTTCCACTGTATTGCACTCATTGTAAGCATCAAGGGCATGAAGAAAATAAATGTCGCTTGTTGATGAGGAAAACAATGTATCAAGGTGATCGATTAGGTGATGAAGTTGGGCGAGCTTTTGCACTTATGCAGCCTGATTCTAAGGCTAACAATACGGAACAATTAAAGGGAGATGCATGTGATTTTTTGAATGATAAGAGAGCTGGGCAAAAATATATTGAAAAACATGTAGGTGATCAAAATATTGGGTAGCAATTGGCTGAGAAAATTAATTTGAACAAGGATAATTCTTTGGCTATTTCTGCAGGGGTAACTGGTGGAAATCAAATAGCCAAACCTACTGAAATTAGAACTTCAGAACTAAATGCCTCTGTTGTAGCGACAACAGAGAATCAAATTCTTGTTCCCAGTAGAGAGATACTGCAGCACCAAATGGATGTTTCGGGTGGCTGCAATAATCAACAAGGTGTGGTTATTGGTGATATAGTTGATAATGTTGGAGTTAAAGAGTACAATAGTGAAACGATTACAAAAGCTTTGGTCTTAGCGTCGCAATTCAATTCTGGGCAGCAACTAAATGGCAATGGTGTTGGAAATCAAAGCGCTACTGGTGCGAGGCTTAATATTGAAATTGCCGCAGCTTCAAAACCTATTGAATTGCAAGCTGAAAATTCCAATAGAGAAGAAAATGCATCTGGAAATTGGATTGTGATTGCACACAAAAATTCAGTTGGTAGTCGTATTGGTTCCTCGACAAGTCAAAGTAATTCTTCAAGTCAGGAAAAAGGTGCGACTGAGTGCGTTGATCCTAATTTAACTTTACCAACTCAAAATGTGTTTGAACCATTGTCGGCTGCTGGAAAAATTCAACTAGAGCATTGTATGGAGAAAGGTATGTCATCTCTCTCTCTCATGTTAAATCGACAAATGATTTGATTAACTCTAAAGAAAAACAAGGAGAGATAAGTGTTTCTAGGTGAGCTGATTTGTCACCTCCTCCTTTGAATAGCAAATTAAGCCCAGAGGCTCCAATATTTGTGCCTAAAAGTGTGATCGCAAAGAAGAATGAGTCAGGAGTCTTAGCATCAGGAATTAGCCAATGTATTGATTTGGGAAAGGAATTCTTTGAAGAGGATGAAGAAGATAATATGTTAGACATATGTTTTGATAAAGTTGATAGGGATGGGGATCTTTCACCTAGGCAACAAAGAAGTGGAAGCAACAAAAGTAAAAAAAAGACACATGGAAGACAACATAGTTGGGATAGTAAGGTGACAGAGGAATTTGTTCCAAGGCACCTACCTATGCGACTGGCAAAGCAGAATCATATGACAGTCTCAACAACTTCGACAAGATCCAATAAGTCCAAGAAGAAGTGATGAACTATCAAGTATTATTGGACGGCTATGAAGAAGAAGAAAAGAGGAAAATACTTCAGGTTACTCTAGATGGGCAAACTATCTTTTTTAGTTCATACATATATAAAAAGAAGTTTGAGGTTGATAACTCAACCTTCTTCTTGACGTATATATTTTTACATTATTTAAGTATCTTCATTTGTCATATCATCATAGAGTGTATAATAAACTTTGTGATGATCATAGAATACTTAGTTTTCTCATTTTCTTCATGCTTGTTAATTAGTAGAGGTATGTTACCTCATTAGGATTGGTAAGGTAAGGCCTAGCCCCCCTTGCTTGTACTTATTCATGTTGAGGATTTTATCTTACTATTAATAAAAGGCCGTTAGACGCCCTGTCTAGTGGTATACATTTGTTTAAAAAAAAAAAAAATGATATTCTCCTTAAATTTATGCGTGTGTGTACAGGCTTTCAAATTCATATTTAACCTCTAAAACATCACTTAACATGGAATGGAATTGAAAGCCTATCAATCAGTACACATAGATCCACTTGAAACTCAATGAACAAGTTAATCTAAATGACCATGAAGCAATAAGAAAATTGTACATTAATCAATTGAAGAGAAAAACCATATATCATATTTAGTATTTAAAGAAGTAATAAAAATTACTCATATTGAGAACAATTGTATTAATATATTTAAGTGTATTAAATGAAGATTTACTTGTTACATTGATGTGTTCATTATTTTTCTCCTTCTTTATATATCGACACCGGTTACATAAAATTCTGCATACACCATTGATATAACTTATTAGAATAAGTATTTTATCGTGATGATAAACGAGTACACACCCTCGCATCTTTGTAAATTCTGCCTGGTTGACAAAAGTAACCCTTCTTTGGGGCACAATGAATATCTTCATAGCAAATGCATAGTCCTTCTAGTGCACACCCTTCTTTGAGTATGCTCAACCCTTCTTTTAACCCTAAAACTTGATTTGTCCACTCACTTGAAAATAATCCTAATTGATCATAACTTTGTTTCACTTTCAAGAATTTATCAACATTTTTGTACTTGTTGATTGCACCAATAAATGCTACATTCCTATTTTTACCCCAATGTGGCAATGCCCCATATTTGAAGTATGCTAGTTGTTCTACCTCTTCAATAATATCTTCAAAAAGTCTAGGGGACATTGGGTCTTTGCTTCTATAATATGTGATGTCAAAATCCAAACCATCTTCTTGTTTACCTAAGTAAGCATTTGAAGTTGTAACATACCTCATGAGGATTCCATTGTATAAGTCAAGGACACATAGTGCTTTAAGCTCTAAAACGACTAGTTTTTGGACATCTTCAATGAAACCTTTGACTTTGGATAAGCTAATGGTAAATGTTGTTTGGTGAAAGAATAGACCTTTAACTCTATGGTCCCAAGGGCATGTTGTGATTGTTGCATCTTCAAGACTGTCTAGGCATGTTCCTGATGCTTGGACTCGATTGTGTAAGCCAACCACTGGGTAGCCAGTAAAGGTAAAACCTGAGAGAATGCAATCGAATTATTAGCATAACTATGTTGCTTTGACTCTTTAAAAAATATCAACAGGTTCATGCCGAATTCTTCAAAAGTAATGTATTTTTGAAGAATCTGATATGGGTGTAGCATCAAAAGTGAAGATTTTATGCAACTTAGATTAGTAAAGTCTTTAATATTGAGGAGGACAATAAAAGAACTCTTCCTTTCAAAATACAATTAAGAAGATAATGTTACTATTAAATAAAAACTTGAACTAATTACTTATAATGTAATGTGATGAAAATATAAAATAAGAATCCTTTGCATGTTAAATGCTACTTGGATAGAGAATATGTAAAGCACCGTAAAGTTTTCATATTTAATTAGGGGTCGCTTAGTAGAGTGCATTAGGGAAAAAATACATGTTCTAGCTTTATATGTTATTAGTATCTTGTTTGGTAAACTTTTTCAACCTATATGGTATAAGTCAAGGACACATAGTGCTTTAGGCTCTAAAACAACAAGTTTTTGGCCATCTTCAATAAAGCTTTTGACTTTGGATAAGCTAATGCTAAATGTTGTTTGGTGAAAAAATAGACCTTTAACTCTACGGTCCCATGGGCATGTTATGATTGTTGCATCTTCAAGATTGTCTAGGCATGTTCCTAATGCTTGGACTCGGTTGTGCAACCCAACCACTGGGTAGCCAGTAAAGACGAAACTTGAGAGAATGCAATCGAATTATT
The DNA here is from genome assembly GCA_029582245.1 of Solanum etuberosum. Lineage (NCBI taxonomy): Eukaryota > Viridiplantae > Streptophyta > Magnoliopsida > Solanales > Solanaceae > Solanum > Solanum etuberosum. The sequence goes on along the minus strand of JAJONR010001428.1, from coordinate 34,076 downwards.
AACTATATTCTCTAAAAATAGTATATTTTTGGAGAACCTAACACGGGTGTAGCATCAAGTGAAGAGTCGATGCAACTTAAATTATTAAAGTCTTTAATATTCAGAAGGGCAAAAAAAGAACTCTTCCTTGCAAAATAAAATTAAGAAGATAAATATTACTACTATTAAATAAAGACTTGAATTAATTACTTATAATGTAATGTAATGAAAATATAAAATAAGAATCTTTTGCATGTTAAATGCTACTTGGATAGTGAATATGTAAAGCACCATAAACTTTTCATATTTAATTAGTTGTCGTTTGGTAGGGTATTACTGAGAAAAAGAATGCATGCATTAGCTTTGTGTATTACTAGTACCTTATTTAATTTGGTACACTTTTTCAACCTATGCGTGAGAATTAAATTTCACGTAGTAAAACATAATTTCCATAGGTGTTTGTTACTTAACGATTAGTTAAAATAATAATTCAAATTAGACGATCAATCAGACAAGTCTCTATAGGTATAATATCTAAACTTAACATCCTAATTACTTGTACGGTCACGTGATGAAAGAATTAACTAACCATTATTTGTCAACCCATAAGCACCAATCTTCAATGCGGAAGTAGTTAGTTTGGCACTTGAGCATTTTCCACCAGCATCATTTGTTGATTCTTGATACTCCTCTAGTGAACCAAGAAAGTAGACTAAAGTCATGACCTAGTCTCAAAAATATTACCATAAAGTCGAAAGAAAGTACATTTGAAGCCATTTATGAACAATTAATTACCCGTAGTTCTTAAAATGGCGAGAACGAGAGAAGGTGTAGCGCGAAATCCAAAAAAGTCATTAAGGGCATTGCCAGGAGTGCTGGCAGAAACTCGATCATCGATCCTATAAATAACCTTGCGTTGGCTTGGATACCATGTAAAATCAGCAAATTCATGTTGTCTCCCGAAGGTTGTTGCATCTTCCCCTAAGTTTGAGTCATCCCTTTCTGAAAGCGTAATTGAACGTTTGAACACTCGTTCTAATTTTAGTGTCACCTAAATTTAATTCACACACATATATTACGACTGAATTTGTCATTCAAAAGTTATGTAACAACTGATCAAGTTACCAACACAATAATGATATGTATCATAATGAGAACACAAAATACAATTGAGAAATGGAAGCAAGTTAATAACAACTAACAATCCTTAAAACGAAACTGAAAAGGTTAATCGAAGGGGAACAAGACCAGAAAATACAAATATAGATAGAAGGTGATGAGAAGCTCGACTAAGAATAATGGAGATGAGAGAATCAGACTTTTTACTCAACAATTTGTATAATCCCTGAATTACATATCACTATCTTTATTTATGGAACCGTCATGCCCACTACTCAATCCGGATCCCAAATTAACCTAACCCTATTGCTCGTTCTCAGCCCAATAGCTGTTATCAGCCCAATAACTACTTGTGTGACCTTGGTATCCACATTGGGCTGAACTTGGTTCATAACACTTATCTATATATTATGGATTTAATTTGAACGTCAAAAACAGAAAAGAACTAGGAGTGAACGTTTGATTCTTCGATTTGATTTTATCAAACTTTGATTTGATTCTTCAATTTTTTATTATGAAAAAATGTAGTCCGTTAATTATTGGAAAATGATTATTATTTTTCAAATGAGTGGGACTATAAAATATTGATAACATTCTTCCGTGAAAGTGAAACACCAATTTACAGCACATAGCCGTGCAGAGTGAAAAACAACATAACCACTTTTTTTTAATATTAAGATATGGGAAAACAAGCCCAAAATATAAATATATATATCTTTTGGTTTCTTAATAGATATGGCAATAGTCCACAACCCTTTGATTGATATGTAGAGATAAAGAATGTCAAATAGGATGGTTGAGTTGAAATTGATCAATAAGTTAAAATGGGTTGGGCTAATATGTTGATTATGGTAAAATCAACTCAATAGTTATTTGGATTGAAATGAATTAAAATGAGTTGAGTCATGATTTTAAATCAGCATTTAGATATGTGATTTGGGATCTATTTCAAGTCTCTATAATTTCAAAAAGCATTATTTGAGATTTTAATCATGATTTCAAAATATTTTAAATGTAAATTTGACTCATAAGTTAGCATTTTGTCAAAAGAGAAATATATCATTTTAAATTTTGTAAAAAAAAATTTATACTCGACGTGAAGAGATTGTGTATATATATATACACGATGCGAAAATATTATATTTAAAATAATTAGTTACCATTATCATTCACTAGTGAATCTTTATAAAAATATGTTTATTTGAAAATCTGTAATCACAACGATCATTTACTTATAAAAGAAATATGGAAATATGTGATTTATTAATTCAGAATCTTAATTTTTTTTTTTGATATCTTGTTTATAAACTATGTTTTGCTCATTTTGGTTAGATTGTATAAGAATTGAGGAGATTTTGATAAATTTCACAACTTGTGAAGTTTACATGTTTATGAAAAAAAATATAGCTTAATTAAGAAATTTTAATTGCATGTCTAAACAAAACTTCAATTTCAAATCAATCTAATTTTAAATTATGATTTCATATCACATGTCCAAATGGATCCTTAGTTATTATATACCCCCTAATTGCATCGAATATATAATGATTATATATTATACATTAAGGAGTTGTTTGATAGACAGTAAAGTAGAAACTTATTTATGTATTAAATTTTTTTATAAGTTGAAGAATTTTGATAGTTTGTTAGAATTTAAATTATTTATATATAAAATAAATGTGACGTTTGATTTGTAATTTAGAAACTCACATAATTAATATATGTATAAATTATGAAGAAATTAGTATATTATTTTATGCGTGATAGAAGATAAACTACCTAATAGCCACATAATTAATACTTACGTAACTAATTAATACGCGCATAACTAAATGTATCTTTTTTTCATTAATAAACACCAATCACTATCACCGTTATAGTAGTGTGTAAGCAATAAACATATACACACTATATAACAAGCACCGTCCAATCAATCTTTCTTCCTCTTAGGAAGCTTCTCATCCACCGTCATTATTGATCGTGAGTAGAGATAAAATTAGCTCATAAAATTATAATTTATTTAATTCATATAAATTTAGATTGATTATTGACTGATTCATTGATTAGCTAAACTCATTTTAGCTTATGTTATTTTTCCATCGAAGTATGAATTAATATGTAGCTCAAATTTATCTATGAGAAATTTTATTAAAATATATATTTTTTAAAAAATTGTTATTAAAATGTTATATTTAGTAAGTGATGTGAAAAATAATAATTTTATAAGGTATTATAGAGCTACAAAAGAACTAATAAACAATTAAAATTTAATAAAAGCTGAACACGTTGAGTTATGATATGCGTTTGAATTAATTTCAGTTTGAATTCATTTTAACCCAAGTAACTCTTAGGCAAATTCATTAAACATTTTGTCATTTAGTTCTAATTTTAATTGTCGGTTGGAATAGACAAGATTCAGCTCAAATAAAAAATAATCAATATTATCTTCTATCTTTGTCTTTTCTTTGAATTATTAATTAAAAAAACCATTTATTTTCATTAATTTGACTTTAATAATTAAAATTCACTTTTAATTTTGAATAATAGACATAGACCCCTTGTTATGATATACAATATTTTATCTTTGATAATTTCAATCTTACCATCTATGTAATACTTTCTATAATGTATAATTTTTTTTTGACCTGGTATTTATGTATTTTTATTTATATTCAATAACATTATGTAGGTAGAATACTTCTTCTATGAATTATTAACATAACCCAACTATATTTGTGATAAATATTTTAACATTATGCATGTTTAATTTCACTTATTTCTTATTTTGGTTTGTCTGTATAAATAAATGAGTTTTAGTAATTGTAAACAAAGAAATAGCTTTTAAATTACAATTTAAAATTTATTTGTAAAATAAACAGACTATTCTTTTAGAAATATGTTATAATATATACACTTTTTTTGTTAACTATTTTGGTGTTGCATGTATTGATATATTTACAAAGTTATCACTTTTTGTTACTTTTACTTGTATAAATATATATTAGAGTGTTAGATTATTATTAATAAAACTATTTTTCTTATTCTACTCATTTATTTTTTATTATAGAATATTAGCATTTCATTAATTTATATATCCAATTAGTACTTTTCACTTTTCTTCTTACGTCTATGAAATAATATTTATCTTTTATAAGTTAATTTGTTAGATAGATTAGAAAATAAGAAAATATAATAATTTTAAGGAAGTAAAATTAAAGATAATGGTTGTGTATGATATGAAATCTAGGTATTTTGTTGGATTTTCGGTTTCAATCAAATTTTTAATTGAATCGCAAACACCCTTAGTTTGATGTATTAAAAACAAAATTGATCTTTAATCATGCTTATTCAGATATCTTATTTATACTATGATTTGATCCGTATTAATTTTACGCCATATACTACTGTATATAATATAACTAAAACATGTATTAGAAAATTTATTACATTCTACCAAACGACTCCAAAAACATACCTGTGAAACAACTCCAAGAACACCTAGTGACACTCTAACTGCATTCAGCTCAGAGCTACCATTTTCCAATATACGAACTTTAGCATAATTATACGATGCATCAGCTGTTGTAACGATTCGAAGTCGCATAATATAATCATGTACCGAACTTCCCATACCCCAAAGAGAACTTCCATGAGCTCCAGTCCCAATTAAGCCACCAATCGTTAAACCCCACCAATAAGGCGCGTAAGGCAGGACCAATCCTGCTTTACCCGCCTCACTAATAAGTTGTCTCAATGTCACCCCACTTTCAACAGTTATACTCATGTCTTCTTGATCGACTCTCAAGATCTTATTTAGGTATTTTGTACTTATAAGTAACCCGCGGTCTTGATCATCATTGTCTAGACATACCAATTTGGGTATGCTATGAGAAAATCGTGTTGCGATTTTCATTTTTCTCTTTTCTCTTGTTGCATTTGCTACTATAGAAATGAGTTCTTCTTCTGTGGTTGGATAAATAACTTGAGATGCCTTGCAAATCGCGCGATCCGGGAAGGCCCCGTAAGAGTTTGTAATGGTGCAGTTGAAATTGGTGTTGTATGAACATTTTATGGGATCTTCAGGTGGGCTAGATTTAACTGAGTAGATCATAAAGAAAATCAAACTTAATTTTATGATTTTGGTATTAGCCATGACTGGTAAATCAAGAGAGATGTACAACTTGTAGATAGAGTTTGCTGAAATAAATAGAAATAATGTATTAATAACATGAGAGTGTGTTTTTGTCTTACAAATTAGTAGATCCAACTATTATAATTATGGAAACACAAACTTTGAATCCACTAACTTGTAAGATATTAAAAAAAAGTCACAGAAATAGTATTAATTGTGTGGGACATAATATAAAATAAAATTTTAATATTTAATTGATACTAATTATATGTGCAGACGCTCCATTGAGGAGGTGCGAGAGGTTGGTTATAGTGGGTATGAGGAGAGGTAGATGTAGGTCGAAGAAGTATTGGGGAAAAATGATTAGAGACATGACATGGCGTAACTTCAAGTTAACGACGACATTACCTTAGGCGTAACTTCAGATTAACGATGACATGACCTTAGATAGGAGCTTCTGGAGGACACATACTAAGGTAGAAGATTAGTAGATAGTGGAGGGTCATTTTGATGTATGAGGGTTTAGGCTTGTTTCTGTTTGTCGTTGTACTATATAACTGTATTATTGTAGTTCTTATTTTTATATATATATCATCGTTTGTGATTTACTGTGTTGCTATTATCGCATTATTTTGTTGTTCTTATATCCTTTGCACTACTTAATCCTGTTAGTTGCTATATATTTTTTTACACTATATATATATTTTTTTGTATTTAGATTTGATGCACTTGAGCTGAGGATTTGTCAGAAATAACTTTTCTACTTCTACGAAATACTTATAAATTTTGTGTACAATACTATATCCTCTTCAAACTTCAGTATGAAATTATACCAAGTATGTTGTTGTATATTTAGAAAATATTTTGGAGGCAAAGAATGAGGGGGCCACAAAAATATGCATCTTGCTATTTAAGACATGGATTATGACATGCCAACCTCTCTATAATCTTGTAGGGGAATAGCCTTGCACATCAGACAAAAAAAAACAGAAGGCAAAACTAGACTATTTTTTTAGGGAAAAGGGTCAAAATGCCTTAAACTATGTGAAAGGAACAAAATTGTCTTTCGTTTATAGTTTGGCTTAAAAATGTCCTTATCGTCAATACTTTGGTTCAAAAATGCCCTTAAACTATGCGAAAGGAACGAAAATGTCCTCCGTTTGTAGTTTGGTCCAAAAATGCTCTTGCCTTCAATACTTTGGTCCAAAAATGCTCTTATTGTTATTTAATGAGTTAAAAATGCTCATTTTCCAAATAAATACATTATTATTTTCTTTTTTAACACATTCTTTTTCTAATAATTAAAAAAAAAATTAGCAAATGTTTATCTTACTCCAATTCAGAAAAAAAAAATGAAAATATTTCTTATTTTATCATCATTAATTTTATCGTTATATAAATATAAATTAATGATGGATATACTATGATCTTATATATATGACATATATTATCTGTCGAAAGAGTACATGAAACTATTCTATTTTAATTGATAAAATGAGATTAAGAAGAAAAAAATATTTCCTACATTTTTATTTGTTAAAGTGATTTTAGAAGAAAGAAAACAAGAATAGTGTTCTTTTAATAATATTTTAATTAGGAAGAAGATGTATTTAAAAAGAAAAAAAATATTTATTCGGAAAAGAGCATTTTTGCCCCATTTTGTAACTATAGGGGCATTTCTGGATCAAAGTATTGATTGCAAGACCATATTTGAACCAAAATATTGACGGTAAGAGCATTTTTGAGTCAAACTATAAACAGATGACATTTTTGTTTCTTTCACATAATTTAAGGGCATTTTTGACCCTGTTCTTTTTTTAACCCCAATCTCTTAATATAGATGAATGTTGTGACATGTCATACTACAAAAAAAAGTGTGAATTAAATGAAATTTTTTTTGGGGATTAGTATGAAAATCCCCATAAAACTTATTTTCCTGCAAATTTTCATACTAATCCCCAGAAAAATTCCCATATAATTTACAGTTTTCTCGTAGTGGGTCAAAATAAAAGAAGACTTCATCTTGTATTAAAAAATTGTATTGCAGTAGTGACATGCCATTCCATCATTTTGTTTTGTTTATTCATATTGCTAGTGCAAAAATGAGTTGCTGTACTAATTAGTTGAAAGCATTAGTAACCTTTGAAGCCAAGAGACATATATAATAACTAGAAGATAGGACCATAGTATACTAAACAACTGTCATATAGGTGTTATAAAGACATTAGACATAGCATATTTTCTTTAATTTTATTTAGGCCAACCACATGTACAATCCTTCTAATTTGTTTTTAAATTTTATTTTGATACTCCAATTTAATTTTATTCCATTTTAACCTTTTCAACTTTATTTTTCATGTATCATTTAAACACAAAATGCTAACTGGACACATTGTTGAAATATTACTCATCTTTTAAGGCTCGTGGGATATTCTTTTTTAATTAGGGGTTATTTGGATGAACTTATAAAAAGTAACTTATAAGTTAAAAGCTAAAAGTCATGAGTAGAGGATACCCTACTTTTGACTTATTTTAAAACTTTTTTGACCTAAAATTAAATGCTTAACACACTTTTTAACCTTTCCAAACACCTTTAAAATTAAAAAAAATACTTAAAAGTTAGAAATAACTAAAATAAGTTGATCAAAATAGACACGGAATATTCAACATTTTTTTATCGTTAACAACGTTCTCCTCTATTTCGTTTTTCCTTCATCTACTTTACTTATTCATTTATTTTCTTCATCTACCTCTCCTTTCCTATTTTAACTCTCTCTAGACTAAATATATATCTTCCCAAAATAAAATTCATCTTTTTTATTTTCTTATTTTTTTGCAGTGTGGATATATATTTAAATTAAATGGGTTGAAGCACGATTTTCAAATCGGTTGTCTATAAGTTGAGAAACAGGGTAAAGAAAAAGATGTAAAAATTGGCTAGGTGGACGAAGTTTGTTGCATTTCTTGTTCTGATTATGCTATGGAATTGGCTAGGTCTTCCTTGTAGGGGTAGACATATATATCAAAAAAATTGATTGAACCGAAATAAAAAATCGAATCAAATTAAATTAGTTTGATGCATATTCGATACACATTATTGACAAATCAAAGTACCGAGAGTTCAAAAGAATGCATTAGTGTTTTAAAAGACTCTGTTGGGACTCGTCTCGGGGTGGGGCTCTAGTAAAACGCCCGAGACTCAAGTGTGGGGCTTAGTTCTGTAAAACTTACGTCCTGAGCACCTGACTGTACGTCCTAAGCGTCCGATTATACGTCATAAGCACGCCCGACGCCCAATGCTTGGGGCACGCCTAACAGATCTTACACAATTTATGTGTTAAATTCTTTAGTTAGCATTGTTGACCCTCATAATTCCTGAATAAATGAATGATACTTAATAGTTTTTTAATCTATAAAAATAAGAAGATTGAGAGTAACTCAAATAACAAGTTGTAGTATCACATCTTTACTATTTAGTAACACTGTGAGGGTGATTATATATTACCTAACATTTCTTTTAAAAATTCATAGCGAAATTTTACTTTTTTCACTTATTAGTGGTCTTCATGTTTTTGTCATATGTCTCAAAATTATCATATTTTATTTAGCTATTTGAAATTAATTTTATTTTTATTCATGATGGAGTGATGGTTTTATTATAATACTAGTAAGTGTTATTGATTGGTAAATTGTATAGTATGATAATAATATATTTTTAGAAATAATAATTTTTTATTATTAAAAATTTAAGATATTAGATTATATATACTTGTATAATCATTTTAAAAGTTTTATTTTCTATGAATTTCCTTAATCATGTTTGTAATTATTTAAAACTATTGATCTTATAATTTTTTGTTATTATATTATTATACTATATTATAAATTGAAATTTTAAAGATCCATAGGGCTTACCCCCCATGTCTCGAGGTTTACTTCTCGCTCTATGCTAAGTAAAATGTCCTGTCTCACACCTCCGCGTTTTAAAACACTGGAACGGAACATCAATTGCTAGTTCCTTGTGTTTGGTGATGTAATTCAAGTTAATGTAGGTGACATTTCATTTGTGAAATAAGGTAGCTAGGTTTAAGTGTAAGATTTTTAGATTTTCATGGACCTATTATTGAACAAATAAGTGAGGGTTTCATCTCTTAAGGGTGATGAGATTGTTAGGTTAAAGAATAGGTTAGGAACATATGGTTACCAACATGGATTGTGGTGCACTGGTGGGAGTGCTTCACCCTTAATTAGAGGTCTCGGGTTTGAGCCCTGGGTATGGAGAAAATCTTGTTGGGAGCGCCAACCCCGAATTGGCCCTGCAGAGCGCGATCCGAATTTAGTCGGAACTCCAATGTGGGTTTCGGACACCGGGTGGGAAAAAAAAGAAGGAACATATGGTTGTTTTGGAGAAATAATTATGTGAGTATCTTTTGGTTGGTTGGGGGATATAATTACAATGGATTTACCTTTTTAATGTTTGTCTAATACGTGCTGAATATTTATACTGGATAATGTTTTTAATATTTAAATAGTACAAATTAACGAATTAAAATGAAACAAAATCGAATTGTTATGCCAAAATAAAATTTAGGAGCGAATTAAATTATTTTTTCATGTGTTCGGCATTTTATTTATGTATTCTTATATCCACGGTACAATTATTCATTTCTTGAATGCTTACATGTCCAATAATTATGTAGGGATTTTTTTCGTTTAGCAAATGTCAGAGAAATTAGTAGGCATTTGGCCATATGATTTGGAATTTCAATGTTTTTTTTATTTGAAATCAATATTTTTGGGAAATTTGAACAAAATTCTAATTCCAATGTAAAATTTTAACTCATGAATTTATATTGTGTAAAAAAATAAAAATAAAAATTCATGTTTGACGTGAATAGATTATATGTACTTGGAAAAATATTTTACTAAGATATAACTAGTTACTAGTATTATTGCTGATTTTTTGAAGCAGTGAATCTTGTAAAATTAAGTGTATACAAATTTGTAATAACATTTATTTATAACAGAAACATAGAAATATGTGATTTATTAATGCTTCACCTTAAGATATTTAGATACCTTGCTTATAAACTATAATTTGCTTATTTGATAAGATTGTATAAGAGTTGAGAAAGTTTTGATAGTTTTTTCATAAATTATAGAATTTTCACATTTTATGAGGAAAAAAAATACAGCTTAAATATTCAAATAGTAAATCTAATAAAAAATCAACTTTAAACCAACCTTATTTTAAATGATAATTTAAAATAATGTGCAAACTACCTTAGTAGTAAAAGCTACACATTAATCATTATATATATCAATGCATAGTTGAGTGGGATTTGAAACTGTGAAGTTATACACAACTAATATCATTCATTCATTGGAGTCTGGACATCATCTCACCTACTACTACCCACTGGTGTTATTGTGGTGGTTGTAGTTGTTTTTATTGTAATTTTTTTTTTTTTTTTTAATTATTATTATTATTATTATTATTATTATTATTATTATTATTATTATTATTATTATTATTATTATGATGGTTATTATAATTGTTATTATTGATCAAATGCATTGAAGCTTCCTGTAGGAGATTTCTATGGACTTGGTAGTTGGGGGAGTGGATAATTCTTAGAAATCACTTATTGCTTGGAACAAACTGTTTGCTGGCCCAAATCAGCTGGTAGACTCAACATTTCAGATATTTTAATTGGAAATAAAATAACTATTTGCAAGATGTTATGAAACTTATGTCATACTTAATTAAAAAGGATAAATTGTGAATGGTGTTAAAAATCATCAAAGCTTAGAAATACTTTGAGGAAAGTGATATTTAAGGGACTGATATATTTTCTATTAAATAACACTATGACATGATTTTCTCTATATTCAGGAGTCGAACTCGAGACCTTTGATTAAGGGTGGAGCAGTCTCCTGCTACTGCTACTGCACGTCTACACTTATAACATGACACTTCTAAAAAAGTGTGTTATGTAATGGAGCCATTGAGACTGCGCTGATCATATGTTCACTTGTCCTTACTTAGCTCAAGTGTTTAGATTAAAATTCTATTACAGTTACATGATCAAAGAAAGGTTGTCATGTCCCTAATATTCTACACGACCTAGAATTATCTTACTTACTTATATTTTTATATAAATGAACAAGTTGTCTAACGCGTTTCAATTATAAGGTAAAACAATAAAGTAAGAACGCAATACTTAACGTGGAAACACCCGACCCAAAAAGTGTAAAAAACACGATCCGTTCCTCAACAACATTTTCTCCCAAACTTCACTAAAAAAACGAGCCTCAATAAATTTGATTACAAAGATTTGTAATCTACGGAATAAACTATTAAGACCTATGCTGCGTGTGTTCCCAAGTCTCCGAGTTGCTCTCAACTTGAAGACTATGATCCTAACTTACTGAACTATCAATACATCAAAACATAAACACAAAGAAAAACCTCCTAGAACATAAACTCTGTAGTAGGACCTGGTTCTTCAACCTTCAACTGCACTTCAGAAAAGTCAATATGACAATTGCCTTTTTGATGTGTAAGTGTGTGAGTCTTCAAAGACTCTTCTCCTCTATTTAAACACAACAGCCCACAGAATTCCGCTTTACCACAACTCCTAGTCCGAAGAAAAATCTTCTGTGACTTAACCTCTTTTGTCTTTGAGTTCTACTTTGAATTGAACTCCTCCTTCCATCATACTTTTTCCTTTGACAGTGTTGTTTGTTGAATTATAACTCTTCTTTTTCAAATTCCCTGCGCTTTATCTTGTAAATAATATTATCTAATCCTTGATTCCTGCGCTCGTCTTGACTCATTTTGATCGGCTGTTCTTGGATTTTCCAGCTCAGTTTATATTGTTCCTCTAAATCATGCTGACTGACATGTTTCAACTTGTAATTAGCAAATCATCAAAACTTCATTAACCCAACAGTCCCAAATTCAGGGAGGCGAGACTCAAGCATTTTAATTGTCTAAAGTCAAAAAATGAATCGGACGCCATAAACTTTTGAATAATAATATACTTTTTTACAAAAAATTAAGTCTGTACTTTTAGTTTTCTTAAAAAAAATCTTTTGAGATGCAAAATTGTTTCATTCTTTTTATATGAAAAAAATTACTTCTTCTATAAATAACATTTTCTCTGTTTCAATTTGTTTAATTGATTTTGACTTGGTACAAAGTCTAGAGTTTAGAGTTTAATAATAAAGTAAAAAAGTCTTTTGAATCTTGTATCTTAAACTAAAGATTGAAACGAATAGTATATTTTTTTTTAAAATAATCATAATAATCTTATTATTGTTAAAAAATGATCATGACCCTCAAGTTTGAGAGCCTAAAGCAAATGCCTTATTTTCCAATGCTTAGAGTGTCCCTCGATAGATGTGAGTGAATTTTATAACGCTAGGGATATATGTAAACCACGTTTATAACAAGGGGTATATCAACTCTAAATGACAAAGTTGAGAGAAATATCAAATCTTTTTCCCATCTTTTAATTGATTCTCATATCTTATTAAAAGGGGAAAAACTCAAATATGTCATCGAACTTTGAGAAAAAGACTCATCTATGCCATTCGTTAGAAGTTTGACTCATCTATGCCATTTCTGTTTGAGAAAAGGCTCGTCCATGCAATTATTTATTAAATGAAAAAAGTTCCGATTTTGCAAAATTATTTTTACACGTGGTCAATTATGATTCGGCCACGTCACAAACTAAATCTTTTTTAGAAGAGAAAATGCTCAAATATGCCATCGAAATTTAATAAAGGCTCATCTACGCCATCAGTTATAAGTTCGGCTCTTCTATGTTATTCCAGTTAACAAATAATGACATGGATAAGCCTTTTTTCAAACGAAAATGAAATAAATGAGTCAAAAATTTAACGGATGGCATAGATGAACCTTTTTTCAAAATTCGACGACATATTTGAGTCTTTTTCCTATTAAAAGCATAACATTAACAAACTTAAGTGATTAATAATTATTTTTGGACATAATACATAAATATGCCTTTTAAGTTGACCTTATTTCACATTTATGCCCTCCAACTTTGGGTGTGCACAAGTATGCACTTTAACTTGTATAAAGTTAAACGAGTAGACACATGAGTTCTACGTGGCATAATAGAGATAGGACACTACGTAGGATGAAAATTGCCATGTAGAATGCCATGTAGGACGTGTGCGCCTACTTGTTCAATTTTATACAAGTTTAAGTGCCTACTTGTGCACACCCAAAGTTGGAGGACATAAATGTAAGTTGAAGCCAAATTAAAAGACATATTTACGTATTATGCGATTATTTTTATAAGCCACCTTGCCATAAAACAAAATATCAAAAGTATTTTGCTCAAAAATACTTGTGATAAGAAATAAGCTGAATTTGATAGCTTTAATAAGACTCTTAGCTTGAAATTAATTTCAACTTCTCTGACTTGGTCTTCTCTTTGGAGTTAACAAGTTGAATCTTAGAATTTATGAATTCAACAACCCTAATTTATGATGATTAATTGAGTTGACAGAACTTTGAGTGGCAAGAACAAACCAACATCCAATTGGGTAGATATTTTCATATATGAGTTAGGCATAATACATAAACATGACCCTTTCAGATATTCAACTTCAATTCATGTCTCAGTTTTTTAGTTCAAATATTCAAGTTCAAGTGCATGTCTCAAACCTTTTAGTACAAATGTATCATACATTTCCCTAATCATTCATCTGAAGATGTGTGTGCCCGTTGCATGGTTGTGTCTCTTTGGACTATTGTTGATGTCAACTACTATTGGCGCTACGGCTGTCAACACCACTAGGGCTATCGTCCCAAGAACCATAACGAAAGGTGTGAACGTTACCAAGCCAGGATGCCAAAAGAAATGCGGAAATATAACAATTCCATATCCATTTGGTATAGGGAAAAATTCGGGCTGTGCAATTGATTCCTGGTTTGAAATCAACTGTAACACTTCTTTCAATCCTCCTCGACCATTATTAGGTGATATTCACATTTATGACATCTCTGATACTCAAATTCGTATCGCTACATATGTGGCTAAGAAATGTTACAATTCGCTAGGAAACGTCACGTATGACGTGGAAGCATGGGCAAGTGTTGGTGGAACTAGTAGCAGCCCTTTCAGCAGCCCTTTCACTTTCACTATCTCTGAACAAAACAAATTCACCGTCTTAGGCTGTGACGATGCTTCTTCAATCACTGAGAGTGAAAAATTCAGCGCCAATGCCACTAGTATTTGCATCTCGTTATTGTTGGAATGTATGCGCCCACTAACTACGATAGGACCAGGTCCTCAACACAATTATGATGAACAAAAAATAAATACAGAAGGTAAATATAGCACACACAACTTTACGTGGAAACCTCCTTGCTCAAGACCATGACCTGTCTCACAGAATTTTCAAACTGCTTTTACTAAACTTCTCAAGCCAAAGTAAAACCCAGTTTGCAACACGCACAAGATTAACCTGCTAATCTCTATTATGAGTAATACCCTATCACTCAATGAGCCAAAGCAATGCCTGCATTGCCCACTATACTAACCCAACTGATTAATATAGACTTTGACGTAAGACACAAAGTTGTCCTCAACTGAGTTCCTACAATGATTCACCCAAACTTGAAACGTTTCTATCACAAGTGGAACAATTCCTACAATATAAGCATAAATACAAGCAATCAAAGTAACAGCTAGTTCAGGAAGCAATTAGGAAAACTATGACGTCCCTTGCTGTTTTTGAAGCTTGAATATCTCTCTTGCATGAATAATGTAAATGTTGTTTGTCATGTTGAATATATCAACCATTAAGAGTTAATACATGTTGGACAAACAACCTCGTCACTTCTGATTGGTGTAGTACTCTGACGACCTCACCAGCTTCTAATGCGGACAGCTTTCCAGCTGTATAGCATATGGACCTAGACGAACATACTCTGCAGAGGACCGGGTCCCTGCATTTGTAAGGAGATCATCAAAACATCTAGGAGCATTAAGACTTATCATTTCCCCCCTTTTTGATGATGACAAACAATCGTGAAAACGCCTCACATGAGTTTAACATTCATGCAATCAAAAACACTAATTCCCCCTGTCAGTAATATCCCTTCCTTTTGTACTAAGCACAAAACAGATAGCCAGTTCCAGTTCCCCCTATCAGTAACCCAATCTTCTACTAGTAACCCCATCTTCTACTAGACCTCTAATTTCACAGCCCAATCTATTCCCCCTTTTGACATCATTGAAAATGATTAGCAGTAAACATACACAGACTGCATGCCAAACGTTAGGAATTCAGGTCCATAGGCCACACAGTACATGCACAAGTAAGCAGTAATAGAGAAGATAAAAGCATACAAGACAAGGCACAAAACACAATGTTATTAGATCACAGAGCTGACCACAGTAGTCAGCCAAAACAGTACATTTTCCACTAAGAGGTAGATAGGAGGAAAAGAAAAGATGGGAGATAAGAGACATTTCGGACGGAGGGGGGGGGGAGTAAGAGTTCTCATCAGCAAAGATATCCGCTCATTTGCATCAACATGAGCTAGAATGATTTGCTTGTTGAGAGATTTGACTTCCTCACTGAGTGAGGCATTTGTCTTCAGCAGCTGCTCATTTTCAGCTCTCAACTTCGCGACCTCTTTCTCATCCATGACACTAGTACCAGATCCCTTGGAGATAGCCTTCTGTAACTGAGCCTTAAGTTGTGCAATCTCAACCTCCTTATCATTCAGGATCACTGTAAGATCATTCAACTTTCTTTTGAGAGATGCTTGCTGCTCTAGAAGATCTGCTACCTGAGACCTACCCCTTTCCTTCCCCTTAACACATTCACACTCCAAGAGAGTGACGATAATAAACATCTGTTTAACAGTACCAGGTACTCCACGACCAAGAGGCACTTCAAAATGTTTGAACACATGGTTTAACAAATAGCCATAAGGAATGCCATGTTTGGCGAACTTCCAAGTCATCACTCGGTGCATGTGTTCAACCATTTTGGCAGGAAGATTGATTTCCTCAAGTTCTTCCAGTTTTTCTATGAGAAATAGATCAGCCGCAGATGCCACAGTTCTCTTTTCTATCCTTGGCACCAATACCTTGTTGATGAATTCAAACATCAGCTGGTACTCCCCCTTGAGATATTTCTTTGGCAGACCTGCACGTTTGATGTCCCCACGCTTAGTGGCCTGTTTGGTGAATTAAATTGAGGGTTTGCAGCCTTCAATTGACCGGATCCCTTTCACAGGCACACCCAGAATGATTCCCAAGGTTTCCTCATCCAAAAATATCTTGACCTCTTTAACCGTAGTCCTAACCCCCCATCACTCAACAACTCCATCTTATAGTAGAATTCACGCATCTCAGGTTCATGAAAGTATGGTGCTGGGGCTTCAAATAGATGATCCCAACCTTGTAGGGAGACAGAATAAAAAAGAGTGGACATACCAAATTCTGTTAGGATTTCAAGGTCGAAAACTCTTCTATTCAGCACTTTTTGGTTTTCCATTTCTGCTATACGCTCTTCCCTTGTCATTACCCTTTCTTCAACCTGCTTTTGGACACGAGGACCTAGTCCCTTGACATATTTTGATTTCACAGTGGCTCTTCTACTCACAGTCTCCTTCTTCACAGGAGATTTCTTTACCGATTTGTTACCCCTTTTAGGTTTAACCCGCTCAATCTTTGCTTCCTTCCTTATTTTAGCCACCGCTATAGCTATGTCATCAGATTCCATCTCACTAGACCCTATAGGCAGAGGTGTTGAAGTAGGTTCCTCAGGCACATGAACATCCGTTCTTTTTTTCCTGCTCCTTTCCGTTTGAATTGCATTTGTTGCTATGGCACTTCCCATCAACTTCTGCATCTCTCCTCTGGTGGCATATCTTTTATTGTCCCCTTTTGTGTGAGACTCTACCATTACTCCCATGCCCTTTCTTTTTCTTTCTTGTTCACACCCAGCAGGGTCATTTTCGAGATTAGTCTCAGGAACAGTATCAACTCTTCCTAGATCTCGGACAACCATTGTTGAGGCATTGGCACCTCGAACCCCTCTTCTACCCCATACCAGGGGATTTTATTCTTATCCCTCTTCCCACTATTGACATCAAAAGATTTTGGAGTTTGGTCGAACATGGGTTGGGAACTGTGAAGGACTTGTTCCGGCGTTCTCGACTCTTGTTCCAATAGAGTTGGTTGAACATCTCCTCGTAGGGAGGCCAAACGTTGTACAACCACCAATTCTTCCGCTGCTGTGAGAATGTTTGACTCAGGACCCCTTCCCTCAGGCAAATCTCCAACAAATAATTGCTCAGACATCGTAGACGACACAGCCCTAGAAAACACTTCTACTTCTTCAGTAGGAAGATCAACACTGGGTTTCACAATCGATTGGGCCTCCAAGTTTTAAGATTTCTCACAGGATAGAACTAACGTAGGAGAACAGGGTAACACTTCCCCAGATGGAAGTGCAGGAGATGCCACCACTTCAGTGTGAGGAGTGTTGGATTCACCTGTCTCACCACCTCCACAGACAGGTGTGGAAGGGGATTCTTCTGGGGGAGCAATGAAGAAATTGAATGAACTGGGGTTTTCAATTTCTTGGGAGATAGGAAGCTTTGAGGATGAAGAAGAGTTATCCATTTTGATGCGAAGAGAAAGAAAGCAAAATAAAATAAAATAGAATAGTGAATACAAGAGAGGATTTAGAAGAGATTAGGACGGTTTGGATTCACTAAAGGATGTATTTAAAAACAATAATGGTATCGGGTCCTCTGAATAGTAGCGACGCTTGAATTTAAAGTGAAAATACATCTGAAACTGACGCGATGAATGGGGGAAGGACACGTGGCAGAGACCGTTGACAGATAACTGTGTAGCATAAGTGATACTAACCTTTGAGGACCAGGTCCCTTTCTTTAAATGGCCCTGTCTGGATGAGTTTATCTTCCCTCTAGCCAAAATGCCATGAGTGTGTACCTGCAGTAAGGTACCATATGTGAATTCTCAGACGAAAAACAAAACAACCTGTATAGATACCTGCCCCTCTTAACATAGTCATAAAGAGGAGTTTCATGCAAGCTGGTTATGAAATCAGGTGACTTTGTGCATCCCTAGCTTCAGTCTGTTTTTGACAAAACTTTCTTTGCTCAAAGGCTTTGTAAAGATGTCAGCCACTTGGTCTTCTGTCTTGCAAAATCTCATCACCACATTCTTCTTCTCAACATTATCCCTCAAAAAGTGATGTCTCACATCTATGTGTTTAGTCCTTTTATGCTGAACAGGGTTCTTGGCCATATTCATTGCACTTGTGTTGTCGCATATGAGAGGAATAATGTCTGTGAGAACACCAAAATCTTCGAGCTGTTGCTTAATCCATAAGAGCTGAGCACATCAAGATGCAGTAGCCACATATTGTGCTTCTGCTGTAGACAAGGCTATTGAATTTTGCTTCTTGGTGCCCCATGAGATCAGTGATGATCCTAGGAAATGTGACATGCCTGAAGTGCTTTTTCGATCAACAAGAAAACCTGCATAGTCAGCGTCAGCATAACCAATTAGATCAAAAGAGTCACCAGAAGGGTAGAAGAGGACCAGGTCCTGTGTTCCCTTCAAGTATCTCAGTATTCGCTTAGCTGCCTTCAGATGTGATTCCTTTGTGCTGCTTGGAACCTGGCACACATCCCTACACAGAAAACTATGTCAGGCCTGCTTGCAGTGAGATAAAGAAGTGACCCAATAATTCCCTTGTACATGGTCTGATTTACATCAATTCCTTTTTCATCCATGTCAAGTTTCACACTTGTGCTCATGGGAGTGTCAAGAACTTTTCCCTCAAGCATTGTGATCTTTTTGAGCAGTTCTTTTATGTAGTTCTCTTGGCTTATTGACGTCCCCTGAGGAGACTGTTTGATCTGCAACCCCAAAAAGAAGGTGAGCTCTCCCATCATGCTCATTTCAAATTCACTACTCATCAACTCAGCAAATTCTTTACATAGTGAATCTGAAGTAGCTCCAAAGATGATGTCATCTATATATACCTACACAATAAACAAATCCTTACCTCTGGTTTTTAGGAACAAAGTATTATCAATTTTACCTCTTTTGAACCCGTTTGCAAGTAGGAATTTTGATAGGCTCTCATACCAAGCTCTAGGAGCTTGCTTTAGGCCATACAGAGCTTTATCCAACTTCAGCACATGGTTTGGGAAATCAGCATCTTCAAACCCTGGAGGTTGCTTGACATACACCTCCTCCTTCAAATGCCCATTCAGAAAGGCACTCTGGACATCCATTTGAAACAGTTTGAACTCCATGTAGGCAGCAAAAGCTATTAAGATTCTGATGGCTTCCATTCTGGCTACAGGAGCAAAGGTCTCGTCATAGTCGATCCCTTCCTCTTGATTATATCCTTGTACCACGAGTCTTGACTTATTCCTGGTGATAATACCATGCTCATCAAGTTTGTTTCTAAATACCCACCTAGTCCCGATAATGGTTTGTTGAGAGGTCTGGGGACCAGGTGCCACACTTTACTTCTCTCAAACTGATGTAGTTCTTCCTGCATTAATGCTACCAATCAGAATAATTTAAGGCTTCCTTGATATTCTTGGGCTCAATGGTGGATATGAAGGCTGAATATGCAACCAGATTTCTTGTTTTGGATCTAGTTTGTATTTCAGAGTCAAGTGGAGAAACAAGATTGTCCAACAGATGAGAGGATTGATGTTTCCATCCAGATTTCCTTGTTGTCTCTTCTTCAATATCATCAGCAGATTCATCTTCTTCAAGCTCTGGGTTCTGAGAATTTCCATCCTGAGTTGCATCGGAGGGACCAGGTTCTTTTGTGAGTTCTGAGCCTTTTTCTTTCCTTGAAGCCCGTTTACTTTCATGAGTTTGGATTAACTTGTCTTGATGATCCTTCATCAGTTCCTCCAATTCAATGTCTTCATTGTTTTCATCCTTGTTCTTGTCATTAGATTCATCAAAAATCACATTTATACTCTCTTCAACCCACAAAGTTCTTTTATTGAAAACTCTGTATGCCTTGCAGGTGGAGGAGTACCCAACAAATACCCCTTCATTACTCCTGGCATAAAACTTTCCAAGATCATCATTTCCATGATTTAGTACAAAGCATTTGCAACCAAAAGGCTTCAGATGAGCAATTGAAGGTTTCCTGTCATTCAAAAATTGGTAAGGAGTTTTCTTGATCACAGACCTGATAAGACACCTGTTTGTAACATAGTAAGCTGTGTTGACTGCTTCTGCCCAAAAATTCATTGCAACCCCAAGTCAATCAGCATGGTTCTAGCAATATCCACCAATGTTCTGTTCCTTGTTTCAACAACTCCGTTTTGCTGAGGAGTTCTTGGTGCAGAAAAATTGTGATGGATTCAATTTTCAGCACAAAAGCCTTCAATTTGAGAGTTTTCAAACTCTGTGCCATGATCTGATCTGAATCTTGCTATCTTGCAGTCC
Organism: Solanum etuberosum; assembly: GCA_029582245.1. Lineage (NCBI taxonomy): Eukaryota > Viridiplantae > Streptophyta > Magnoliopsida > Solanales > Solanaceae > Solanum > Solanum etuberosum. The sequence goes on along the minus strand of JAJONR010001428.1, from coordinate 13,322 downwards.
ACCTTCAGTTGAATTGATTTGGCAAAGGTGATCAATAGTCCAGTTGTCTCGTCCTTGGTCCTCAAAAACATGTTCCAGGTAAACTTGGAGAAATCATCAACAATTACCAGAATGTATTTCTTACCTCCTCTACTTTGAATTCTAACAGGTCCACATAGATCCATGTGGAGGAGCTCCAGAGGTCTGGTAGTGCTCACACCTTTCTTGGTTTTGAAGGGTGATCTCGTTTGTTTCCCCCTTACAAAGGACTCACAGACTTTGTTGTCAAAAAACTTCAGTTTCGGCAGTCCACGGACCAGGTCCCCCGCACTAAGCTTATTTAGCAATGATGAGCTCACATGTCCCAACCGCCTATGCCATATATTTGCATTGTCAGTTTGAGAACTTAGACATGAGAGACTATCCCCTTCCACCGAGTCAAGATCTACAACATACATGTTTTTGACTCTTTTGGCAGACATAACAACTTTGTTAGTTACACCGTTAGTGACTAAACACCTGTCAGACAAGAATTTAACTTCATTTCCCTTATCACAAATTTGAGATATACTTAAGAGATTGTATTTCAAACCATTCACATAATGAACATTGTCTATGGAATGATCTATTGATCTTCCTATTTTCCTAATTCCGAGAATGTAACCCTTCTTCCCATCACCAAATGACATACCACCGCCCTGGTGTGCTTCCAAAGAGAGGAAGTTTTGAGTGTCTCCAGTCATGTGCCTTGAGCATCCACTATCCAAGTACCAGCACTGACTGCTTCCTCTTTTATGCATAAGAATCACTTATTAGACTTAGGAACCCACTTGAGATGGAGTTCCCAAAAACTATCAAAAGGTCCTTCCTGTCCATGGGGGGAAAATGTTCTTGCTAAAATGGTATCTGGGACCAGGCACCATTTTCTTTTTCACAAAACTTTTTCGATTTGAAAAACTTCTCCTGCCTTTTTTTTACTCCTTTCAGAGTCTCACAGTTTTCTTTCAGATGGCCATTTCTTCCGAAATGGGTACACAAAAGATTTTCAGAAACAGAGACATATTTACTGTAGGGATTGTAGGGAGGCTCTATCTTTCTACAACCTAAGCCCTTTTTTCTGTTGAACTTCTGATTCGCTAAGTTAGAAAGGATTTTAGACGAGTTAGTCCATTTGAGGGAGTGGTTTAACTCTTCTTTGATCTTACATTAATTGAGAGTTTCTTTCAAGGGAGGTAACTAACTTAGACTCAGAGGCCTTCAGTTTCTCTTCTAGCTCGACCTCAAAGTTACTGAGTTTTCATTTCCCACCCTCAGAGGTACCAGGTTCCTCGTTGGGCTGCAAACTATCAGTCTCTAGAATAGTTATCCTAACACTCATTTCATACATTTGAGAGTTAAGAGCTGTATTTTCATCTTTGCACAGAATCAGTTTTTCACTTATCATCAAATTATCAGAAGTTAATACATCAACTGAGTCAATTAGTAGTGCAACAAGTTTTCTCAATCTTTTAATGGAAAAAGTGTCTAGGTCACTTTTGAGAAAAAAAAGGGTTACCTCATCCTGATTTTTCTCATCATCAGATTTTGCCATTAGTGAGAAAATGGAGTTGAATACCGTTTCATCATCTTTGACAGACATCATCGATACATCTTCTTGGCTACCTTCCTCTTCCTCGGATTTGCTGGATGCATTTTCCCAGAAAATAAAGGCTTTCTTCACTAGTTGATCAGTATGAGCCTTTCTTTTGGCATGGTCTGGGACCTGGTCCCTTCTTCGAGGTTTGAAGTCCTGCGTTTCCTGCTTCTGGCTTGGACAGTCCCTCATGAAATGGCCAGGTTTCCCACATTTATGACAGATCATTTGTATTTGCTGCTCTGCTGGTGGAACCTTTCTTTTGAAAACCTCCATGCTTCTTGATTATCTTCTGGAACCTTCTAGTGATGTATGCCATTTCATCTTCTTCTTCAGTCCCATCATTTTAAGATAATTTCAGGGCCACTGATTTCTCCTTTTTTCCTTCCTTCATGATTGACCCCTGTTGTCTATTCAACTCGTAGGTTTGAAGATTTCCAATCAGCTCATCCATGGTGAGTACCTTCAGATCTCTTGCTTCAGTGATAGCATTCACTTTGCTCTCCCAAGACTTGGGAAGCACCTTGAGAATCTTTCGAACTTGTTTGCTTGGTTGAATAGGCTCACCAAGACATCTCAGTTCGTTGGTTATGGAAGTGAATCTTGTATTCATCTCGTGAATGGTTTCGCCTTCCTTCATATAGAAGTTCTCATATTGAGTTGTTAGCATATTGACCTTAGACTCCTTTACTTGTGTCGTTCCTTCATGGGATGTTTTGAGACAGTCTCATATCTGTTTAGCTGTTTTGCAAGCGGAGATTCTGTTGTACTCATCTGAGCCGATTCCACATACCAGAATCTTCTTCGCATTATAGTTCTTTTCTATCTTCTTCCTGTCCGCTTCGTTGTATTCCTTTCTGGTTTTGGGGATTACCGTAGTAAGTTCTTCATCTTTCACTTCTTTGGTGGGAATGTAGGGTCCGTCAAGAATCACACCCCACATATCAATATCTTCAGCATTGATGTAGTCATGCATGCGATTCTTCCACCAACCATAGAACTGTCCGTTGAAACGAGGTGGTCTGGTGGTTGACTGACCTTCTTCCACGTTGGGTGGAACAACCATTCCTTCAGGATCTTTTCTTTTCTTGGTGTTACCCAAATTGAAAAGTGAAGCTCTGATACCAATTGTTAGAATGTATGCGCCCACTAACTACGATAGGACCAGGTCCTCAACACAGTTATGATGAACAGAAAATAAATACAGAAGTTAAAGATAGCACACGCAACTTTACGTGGAAACCTCCTTGCTCAAGGGAGTCAAACCATGACCTGTCTCACATGATTTTCAAACTGCTTTTACTAAACTTCTCAAGCCAAAGTAAAATCCAGTTTACAACACGCACGAGATTAACCTGCTAATCTCTATTATGAGTAATACCCTATCACTCAATGAGCCAACGCAATGCCTGCATTGCCCATTATACTAGCCCAACTGATTAATATAGACTGTGACATAAGACATAAAGTTGTCCTCAACTGAGTTCTTACAATGATTCACCCAAACTTGAAACGTTTCTATCACAAGCGAAATGATTCCTACAATATAAGAACAAATACAAGCAATCAAAGTAACAGCTGGTTCAGGAAGCAATTAGAAAATCTATGACGTCCCTTGCTGTTTTTGAAGCTTGATATCTCTCTTGCATGAATAATGGAAATATTGTTTGTCATGTTGAATATATCAACCATCAAGAGTTAATACACGTTGGACAAATAACCTCGTCACTTCTGATTGGTGTAGTACTCTGACGACCTCACCAGCTTCTGACGCGGACAGCTTTCCAGCTGTATAACATATGGACCTGGACGAACATACTCTGCAGAGGACCGGGTCTCCGCATTTTTGAGAAGATCATCAAAACATCTGGGAGCATCAAGACTTATCATTTTACCCCTGTTTGAAAATGAATGCGTCTTATAGGGTCCCACAAAGTTTCATTGTCTACAAACTCATACTTGATTTGCGGTTGTGACTGGTTTCTTTAACGTACATTTCAACTCTAATTAAAATGCAGGCTTGGGATTTGGCTTCTTGTCGTTAATTATTAGTTCGAGTTGGGTATACCTTATCTTCAAGAAGAGGAAGATCATCAGGCTTAGGAGAAATTCTTCCAACAAAATGGTGGCGTACTAATGAAAAAACAAATCTCGTCAAATGAAGGTGGTGTAGAATCTGCCAAGATTTTCACGGCCCAGGAGCTAGAGAAAGCTACTAACAAGTATGCAGACGACAGAATCCTTGGATGAGGTGGTTATGGTACGGTCTACAAAGGATTTTTACCTGATAAATGCATTGTTGCAATCAAAAAGTCGAGAATGATGGATGACAGTCAAATAGAACAATTCATTAATGAGGTGATTATTCTTACTCAAGTTAATCATCGACATGTGGTGAAACTCATAGGGTGTTGTTTAGAAGCAGAATTTCCTTTACTAGCATACAAATATGTCTCTCATGGAACACTGTTCCAGCATATTTACAAGAAAGATGGAGTACTTAGTAACTGGTTATCGTGGGAGAATCGCTGAAGGATTGGTGCAGAAGTTGTTGGCGTGCTTGCATACCTTCATTCTGCTGCATCAAAACCTATTATACACAGGGACGTCAAGTCTGCTAACATACTGTTAGATGAATATTACACCGCGAAAATATCAGATTTCGGAGCATCGAGGTTAGTTCCATTAGATCAAACACAAGTCACAACTCTAGTTCAAGGTACATTAGGGTATCTAGATCCTGAATATTTCCACATAAGTCAACTAACTGAGAAGAGCGACGTCTACAGTTTTGGAGTTGTCCTGTCTAACCGGGAAAAAACCACTTTGCATGGAAAGAACACAAGAAGAAAGAAATTTGGCAACTTTTTTCCTCATCGCGATGAAGGAGAATCGCCTGTTTGAAATTCTAGAGCCAAGATTATTGAGAGAGGGATCATTAGAACAACTTCAAGTTGCAGCTGAACTTGTCAAGAGATGCCTTCAATTGAACGGTGAGGAAAGACCTACGATGAAAGAAGTTGCAATTGAACTTGAACGTCTAAGGAAATTCAAAAAAAATCCTTGGAAACATGATCAAGAAGGACATGACGAGTTTGTTTGCTTAGTGGATGAAAATCCGTTGGATCTTTATAGCATTTATGCTGAGTCATACAAAAATGCCAATGAAATTTCGGAACAATTCAACTTGGATAGTTCTAATCAGATGATATTCCGAGGAAATAGTCCACGATGATCACGAGAATTGCATCAATTATATCATAAAGAATTGACACCAAAATATTTGCTTTATTGTTCTTTTGTAGAGACCTCTTGTTTTGGACATCAATTTTGAATTTTGTGCGGTTCACTCTTGTCCTTTTGCTTATTACTCTAACTAATCGTTAATTAGTTTATCTCAGTTGATTAATTAAAACACGTTAAGAGTTGTACCTAACCTGCTACAAAGCGCGACAACAGAATATAGCTGGGAAATTATGGAACTAAATTAGAAGAACGCGATTGAACTAAACCAGAGAATGCAATTAAACCAAAATAATGATATATTGTTATCAATTTTTTTAAACCCCCTATGATGAAGCTATTTGTCTTGGGGCACATAGGGGTGCTTATCGGGTGGTTTGGTTCGATTGTCTTTAATTGTTATCCGTTGGATTATCGGTTAAATCACCAATGTTGCAATATTAGGCTTGTAGCTTTCTGCTTTCATTACATCAAGAAGGTTAAAGGCTTCTGTAATTCTTCCACAACTAACTTATGATGTCATCATTGTGTTCCAGGTAGCAACACAACACTAAATTTTACACTAAAATAATGTTAATGCCATTTTATAGTGAAATCAACTTCAATTTACTACACTAGATTTTACACTAAAAAAGAATATTTCATTATTTCAATATTATATTATTATTTTTATTTCATTTATATTTTTAAAAAGGCTTAAGTCATACGAAACCCCTTAAAGTTATCCACATACTTCATTTTGATACCTTATTTGTTCCTATTGAACACTTTCACTATTTAAAATGAGTATCTATTAGACTCTTTTCACTGACATGGCAAAAAGGTGCAACACACATATTATTAGTGCATGAGAGGGGTATAGTTAGCTATATATATATATATATATTTTTTTTATTTTATTTTTTTATCTCTTTCTTCCTTAGTCATAATTTCTTTCAACATCACCATCATTTCCATTGTTGCTGTTGCCGTCACCACAACCACCATCCACCCTTCTCTTTTCTCTCATTTCTTCAGCCACTCTCCCCTCTCTCTCTCTCCCTCATTACTGTCGATTTCATATGGAAAGCACCACTACCATCTCCTCCTCCATTTTCTTTAAATGAGACAATCACTATCACCTCGACAACCACTACCACCTTATTCACAAGAAAAAATGGAGACTCACATTATCACTACTCTATTTCTCCCTCTCTCTCTCTTTTCTTCCTGAAAAATATATATCTAAACCCAAATAAATCATATCTAAAATAAAAAATGAATCATCTCTCCCTCGCTGCCTCCCTCCTTTCTCCGGTTTGCTTGGATGATTTTGTAGCAAATGGTCTCATTGATACCTAAAATTAGAAGTGGTTCATAATCTTAGGTTTATAAAATTGATGAAACTTCCTAGATATGAAGTTCATTATTTTCAAATTTTTTTTTAAAACACTCTACTATATAGACAAAATTTTCATTTACTATTTTTCTCAAATTTTTTAATTATCTTTATGATATTACACCTTAAAATATTTGGGAAGAATGATGACTCATAAAATATATGGTAAAAAGAAATATAAACTAACATGTAAAAATTTAAGGACCCCTAAAATAATGGTAAGAGAAAAATATATGGTACGATATATTAGAAGAACTAATGAGGAGCATTAATGTCAATAAAAAACTCCTAAAAGATATAATAATCTATAAAACATTTAAACTCTTTTGCTTCTTAAACAATAAACCATATAATAACATGTTACTTGATGATATGTATGTTTCAACAAAGTAGTATTTACTTCGCACCTAGTATTAGCTAAGATTTTTGTTTAAGATCAAAATGAATGAAAGTTTTATGATTGATATTTAAACTATTTGTTATACTTAATCAAAGTTATACGTTTCAATTTTTAGAATTATTTAATAAATGATTCAAGTTAGCTAAATATTTCTTCACATTTAAGCTAAATCTAATTTCGAGTATAGCTAGTGATTCCTGAAGAATATTATATACGAAAATGTTTTAAAGCGGAGTGTGAATGAACTAATATTATTCACCTTATTTGAAATTTTTAAAGTTGGAGTTGGAGTTCAAGTGAGAATTGTGTTTGGAATAACATGTACGTCTAATGTTGATAGAACTTCTTACCCTTCATTAAAAAAATTTACATTAGATAAAATTATTATTTACTATTTTACTCAAATAATTGTCATAATTATTATGCTAATATTGAGGACATGGCATGTAATTAAAGTTATAGTTATTAAATTTACTTATTTGTAAACTGTAAGAACTCTTAATATGTATTACTTTAAAATTGACTCAAATTTTATTCCTTAAATATTTTCTTATTTGAACTATATTAGAAGTCCTAACATTAAGACTTTAAAATCAATATTTTTACCTTATATAAATCTTATTTGAATTATGGTAAACAAATTAAAAATATTAAAGAAAGAGATTCACATATTTTAACTAAATTTTTAACTTTCATGTGAAATGTTTATCATCTGGATAGATATAACATTTATTTTAATGTCAATTGCTATTTTAAAATAATTTTATTATTTTAATATTTAATTGTAGTAATTGATGTAAGATACACGTGCAAAGCACGTCCACTAAATTAGTTCTAATGAAAAACCTATATATAGAAAAAGAGAAGTTAAGATTAGAAAAAAGAACAAAGCACAAGGATTTGATACTCTTATCCATCTAACGATTTGAGATCTAACAATGATAATTGTTAGTAAATCCAAGAAAGTTTTCTAAAAATCTAACTAATTTTTTTTTTTTACAATAGGGTAATCTATTGAAGGAAAATTAGAAATATAACTTGAATGTAAAAAATGTGTTTTCTAAAACTGGAGTCAAAATGAATAGTAAGGGTTGTAAATCTCTAGGAAAAGTACATAATATGCAATTCATTTATAGACTTAACTTAATGACGAAGTAATAAAAGTGTTGTTGCCTATAGATTATGCCACTTTCTTCAAAAAGTTTCTCAAACTTATTTAGTCAAACCACCTTATTTTCCCTAATACCTTTGTAATAGAAAAAAATAAGACTGTACGCCGATAAAAGACTAAAATGAAGATGGTAAATTTTAAAGCGAAATGCATTGCAACTTTAGAAAAGGGAATGGCAAGACTTCTCAAGAAAGCACATAACTTTTGATTACAACGGGAGCATGTGTTGTGATTCTTATTTATTTTCCTAGTGGTAAACTCTATTTTTATGATTCCTCTAATAATCTTACCACAATAGATGATTTCCTAAATCAAAATTTAGAGAATGTTGTCGATGATCCAATTGACGTGAAGACTTATGTGGTCAACTAATTTACAATTTAATATAGCTAAGTAATTGATTTATAGTCACTAGGGAAAAGTTTATCCATCTTATTTACTTTTGGATTATCAGTAAAGTTTGTTTCAATATGTGAGTCATTCTATTGGTTAATTGTTGTCTTCTAATTTTTAGCTGTTTGATAATTTATTGTCGTGTCTTTAGTCCTCCATGATCTTAAACTATGAAGTATAAAGTTTTATGGTCTATTTTTTCCTTTCTACTTCATAGGATGACCTAATAAAATAAACTCTTCTCAATTAAAGGATTTGACTCTTTTCTATTAAGTCAATTCCTTTAATAGAAAATACTTTATTTTATTAGAATACCCTTATAAGGGAGAAAAGGAAAAATACACCATAAGACTTATGTTTCATAGTTTAAGATAATGTAGTACTAAAAATACGACAACAAGTTATTAAACGACTAAAACTTAAAGGACAACAATCAACCAACCGAAAGACTAACATATTTAAAACAAATATACTTCACTGACAACTCTAAAGTAAATAAAACAATATGAATAAATTTTTCTCTAATGACAATCAAATCAACGACCTAGCTCTATTTAATTGCAAATTAATGAAACGTATCAGCCTTCACGTCATCTGGATCAACAACAATATTCTCTAAATTTTGATTTAGGAATGTATCTATGTGTTTAAATTGTAAGAAGAGTCATAAAAATATGGGTTACCACTAGGGGAATAAACAAGAATAACAGCATGTTCTCCCGTTGTAATCGAAAGTTTATGTGCTTCTTTGATAAGACTTGTCATTCCCTTTTTGCAAGTTGCAATATGTTTTGCATTAGACTCAATCATCTTCATTTCAGTCTTTTGTCAGCGTACAATGTTATTTTGTACCATTACAAAGACATTAGAGGAAATAAGGTGGTTTGTCTTAATAAAGTTAAGAAACATTTAGAAGTAAATTGCGTAATTTATAGGCGAAAATATTTTTATTGCTTAGTTAACAACCTTAGTTTCACACTCGATTTGATAAACAAATGCAATATTTAGTTACTAAGCATATACTAATCCAAAGTATTAAAATTTTACTTTCCGCACATGTTTTAGAAATAAAGTTTTGATTACACCAGAGAGTAATATTCTTATTATATATATACTTTATGGATTTTGACCCAGCCTTATTGATTTTTATATTTGAACAACGACAACTTTATAATTCATTGAGAGGTATAATTTGGGTGTATCAATAATACTAAAATGGAAAAAAATATTAATGTACCTAGATTCGTAAATCTAAGAAAGTTCTAAAAATCTAACTAAAATGATCTATTTTTTAAGTAGAGTAATCTATTGAAGGAAAATTAAAAGATATAACTACAATGGGAAATATGTTACTCAAGTACCCAAAATAGGAGGCAAAATGAATTTTAAGGGTTGTAAATCGCTAGGAATATTGCATAATATGCAATTCATTTATAGACACAACATAATCACAAAGTAATAAAAATATTATCGCTTATAAATTACGCAATTTTCTTCTAAAAGTTTCTAAGTCTATTCAGTCAAACCACCTTCTTTTCCCTAACACCATTGTAATGGCAAAAAAGAAGATTGTATGTCGACAAAAGAATGAAATAAAGATGAAAGAGTATAAAGAGAAACACATTGCATCTTTCAGAAAGGAATGTTTAGTCTTCTCAAGAAATCACATAAACTTTCTATTACAATGGGAGCACTGATACGTTGAAATTACACCTCCCTAAAGAATTATAAGCGATCGTTATCAAGTAAAGAACCCAACTTGTAGGTTGGAGTCGATCTCACGAGGAATATGGTTTAGACTTAAACTTAACTGACGATTATATCCGTTTAGTAAACTTATTTTCGAGGAAAGTAAACATGGGGATTTTGTATGTAAGTAACAGTTTGAATGCTTAAGTAACTAGTAAACAATATTCAACTTTTGATTTATCAATATGAGAAAGAAACTAGGGCATATGTGTTCCCCATAAGCTCTTAACGCAGTAATCCTAATAATAATAATCCTTTCCTAGTGTTTAACATGCAGAGTTGGTAAGTTAGGTATCCCTAAGTGATTGGTCCTCCAAATAGGGAATTTTATCACGCAACTTGGTCCGTCTACGGGTGTATGCTTTACTAAACCTTACCTTTACCCCAGATTAGTCGTCATATCAATGTAGTTTAGTTTTCTCCCTCACTCCAATTGACATCAAACTATTAGATAACATCCACCAAATCTTTGTTGATTAATCCTTTTCTCATTCACTACCTCCTTGGTCCAGAAAGTAGAAACGAGGCAAGTTCTAACGTTGGCCTCCGTTAAAAAGACTTCTAAACGAAAGAATTAACAATACATGCATGAACACTATTCAAGAATTACTTAATTATTATTCATACTTTGTTAATTGCTCATGGTTCCCACAACCCTAGTTGTGGATTTAGCTACTCATGCTTGAAAGATCACAATTCATAATTGGGTAAAAAGAATTCATGAACTTACAAGAAGAATTGATGAAACCCGAAATCCTCAATTGAATTTCAAAGAGAAAATTGTATAAAACGAAAACCGGAAATTTAATTGCTAAGAGTTTGCAAATTAAATTCCCAAAGAACGAAAATCAGAAGTTTACAATAATGTCTAACCCCCAAAAATGAGGATTACAACTCCTATTTATAGAAAACAAATCCTAAATAAAATAAGGAAATAAACTGCTGGAATGCGGCTTCTGTCGATGGCACGACCTACGGACCGTGGGTCGACCTACGGACCGTGGGTCGACCTACGGTCCGTAGGTCCCTTTCTGTGGCTCAACACTTGGAAAAATTCATCAGGTATTGGAACCTTCGACTCCCAGATCATCATCGACAGATGTGCAGGATGGACCGTGGGTCGACCTACGGTCTGTCGTCTTCTCCATGGTTTCACACTTGGTCAGACTTCCCGGATGTTCCACCTACGATGCATCACCTATGGTCCGTGGAATGGACTACGGTCTGTCCTAGCACTCCGTGGACTGAATACTGGAACTCAACTCCCAGACCAGGACCTACGACTGCCCATCCATGGCCTGTCGTTGGGCCTACGGTCCATGGGTCGCTCCGTTGGTGGCTCCTTCTGCACTTTTCAGCTCGCATCTTAATCAACCGCATCCAAGCCTATTTCCTGCAAGAATTATACACAAAACATCATTCCTAATAACAAAATAGCCCAAGACACACACAAACTCTAAGTGAAACGCATCAAAAATACCGTAAACTCACGGTATATCAACACCCTCAACTTAAACTTGTTGTTTGTCCTCAAGCGACACACTAAACTCTAAACGACACTTATGTAGAAGCAGATATACAAACTCAAGCAATCGCATGGCTTTTTCAATCAATTCCATCACATTAGTGCAAATCTTTTCATCTAGACTCAACAAGCTAACTCATGCAGATCAAAACATGACATAGATCGACCAATAAACACCACAACATACACTTTTTACAATCACCAAGGTACCAATTCTCCAACAATGTAACTAGTGCCCTCACTTCAAAAGAAATCCCTTTTTCACACAATAGATATGAATTTCAAGTTTAAGGATTCATTCAATACTCACGCTCAGAAGTGACTTCAAGTACAGTTAGTGCTCAATACCATAGGCTTGCCCTTATTTTCACTGCATAGACTCTCCAAACTAGTCACTAGGATCACTATAGGACTTTCTTAGCTTGTAACGCAGGCTCAGGGTCAAGTATGGTACATTTGGGTACTTTTTAGTGACTTTTCTTCCCTCCTTGACATTACATTGGCTTTTTACCTCGTTCCTCAACCGATTCTTGACATCTTTTCATTTTCTTTTCTTTCCCTTGACTCTCCTCAATACAGATGTGACTTTTGACTTATAGCTCATATTTTCACCTTTCTTATTTTTCTTTTACTTCATTTTTCTTTGTTTCTTTCATGTCACGACCCAGACCGTCGTGAGTGTCACCCACACTAATCCTCTGATGGGAGAACCGTTACTACAACCCAACTAACCAAATTAACAAAAACAAAAACATTTAAAGATACAGAAGCAGGTTTAAATATCTAAAGGAAAAATAGGGAGTTCCCATAAACTCCGGAAGTCTAACAAATCGATACTAAAATATTGTAGAAATAATGCCTAGAACCTGAAAGTCAATGTACCAAAACATCTAAAGTTCAACAAGTCTACGAAAATGGGTACAACCCAAACTAAACATAATAAATCTAAAGTGCTAATCTAAGTCCGAATAAGATGGATTGAGCAAAAGGAGAACTCATGGAAGCCTGAAAGAACTGACTCACCCTTGAATTTGATGTTGATCACTGATCTCCTAAATGAGGTCTTTTAGTAGCCGCCTGAAGATGCCCTGTACTCAACAAAGAAAGAGCAAGTGCAGTATCAGTACACAACCATAGTGTACTAATAGGATCACGCGGCTATCCCAATAAGCATAACATATATCAATAATCACAACAAGGTAAACATGACATGCACAAAATGTAAACACATATACCGATTATCAATCATGAACAACTCATAATTCCACATTCTCTTTAATACGCATATACAACAATTCATTGGTCCTCTCACGGAACTCATACTCAGACTGTTAGTGTACCGGATCGTGGCACCCATTCAAAGTTAGTGTGTCAGATCGTGACACTCGTTCCAATAAGTATGTCGGTACGTGACATCCGATCCCAGTTAGTGTGTCGGAACGTGACACCCGCTCCATTCAACATACCACAATCACAATCACAATCACAATCACAATGTATATTCTCACAATCATACAAGTAAGTGTTGATTCATGGCATACAGTCATTCGTTCTCATTTCATTAGATTTGATCACAATGCTTCATTCAAGTACACACACACATCACAATGAAGTAATCATCAACATATATCAGGCAAATAAAAAACCAAACCATCACCTACTTGTCACGACCCGAGCCTACACCTTGGACGTGGCCGGCACTCGAGAACCATTGCTGGTCCCCAAGCGAACCCTCATCCTGGCTGACTACAAACGGAAGACTAACTCAAGCATACAAAAGCTTAAAAACTGAATAAAAATAATATATTCAACTTGCCATAAAATAGGCAACTTAAGTCTTTAAAAAATTTA